>JAAGKR010001418.1:0-47500 GCA_011419295.1 Clarias macrocephalus
CAGACTGATGGTGTTGAGATGTGAGTTTTTCTCTTCTGGATTGTTCTAACAGGATAAACAGCTTTGTTTAATCTCGAGCATTTTGAAACTGTATCTGTTTTCCTTTTCTCCGGGTGAGACTCTGTACTGTACGTGTACACGTTATGTAATCCGAGCCACATTCATGTGCTTGCAAGCAGCAACATTACCTCTCAGTGTTACCCCACGGCAGCGATAGGAACGCACGCCTGATCATTTCGATCGTGCTTTAAACGCCGTCTGACGTATCAGCGAAACTTTCTCGGAAGATTGTGAAATGTAAACAAAGATACCGATTGTTACTGTGCTCAGGCTTTAAGGTTTATAAAGATATTTTATCTAACTGATTATCTATAAACATAAAGATCTCAGAACTCGAAACCGGCTTGTAACAGAAGTTCATATGTTCATATGATACACGGGTCACATGCTTTTTAAACTGTAGTTTAATGAATAAGTGAAATATACTGTAGTAAAAATTTTGTAGTCATTAATAATTGTTAATAGATTTGTAATTATTATTTTTATCACTCACTCATGCATTATTCTTATGGGTTTATCCTGTATTCAGGGTCACGGGGGTCCTATCCCAGGCTCTTGCGGTACGAGGCGGGGTACAACCTGGACGGGGGGGGGTTTAGTCCTTCGCAGGGCACACACACCCACGCACTCATCACTCACACACTCTGGGGCAATTTGGGAACACAAAGTAGACTAATCAGCATGTTTTTTGCCTGTGGGAAGAAACCTGAGTACCCGGAGGAAACCCACCGGGGAGAACATGCAAACCCCAGGCACACAGAGACGGGAATCGAACCCAGGTGCAAGGCTACAGTGCTAACTGTTAATACTTGTTATTGTTTATTTTAATTTATGTTTTTTCTTACCTATCATTAAATTTGTGATGATGTCACCATGAACACACACGACAGGAAACATTTATAGAATTAACAGAAAACATATGGGTTTATTATAGATATTAATAATATCATGTCATTTTACCTGGTTTATCCAACAGCACGGATATGAAAATGCTTGAATATGAAAATTATTCCCCTTCTTATCGAAATATATTGTATTACGGAGAAAAAATCTATTATGATTTAAGTTATATTATTAAAATTAGTAATAATTATTGTTGCAGCTCTGTCCTGGAAAGTCCTAATTTGTTACTATAATTAGCAAAACTTTAACTTGATACCACGGTGAATCAGTCGAGGGGTTTGCATTTATCTAAAATCTTTTATCTTTTAGTCTAATCCTTGTGAGATTAAAGGAATCGCAGCACTAATCTTTCTCAGGGTGTTTTCTGCTCACTGCTTCCCCCTGGCGGCCAACTTCTTAAATTACAACGACGACCATTGAAAGAACTTATGATCATGTTAAAATGATAAAATGTTTATTTGTGTGTGTGTGTGTGTGTGTGTGTGTGTGTGTGTGTGTGTGTGTGTGTTCAGGGTTATATCCGGCAGTGCAGGAAACACCCCGGCATGTTCACAGACGCCCAACTCAAGACCATCTTCAGCAACATCGAAGAGATCTACAAGTTCCAAAGAAAGTTCCTGAAGGATCTAGAAAAGAATTACAACAAAGAAAACCCCCATTCGAGTGAGATTGGCTCGTGCTTTCTTCAACAGGTGCGTGATTTTTAACTTGCTTTTTAACTTCAAGAGCAAGAGAAACGTCTGACACCATCGTTCTCACACGCTCACATTCCGTCCTTCTTGGTCAGGGCGAAGGTTTCTCCATATACTCGGAGTACTGTAACACACATCCGGCGGCGTGTGCCGAGCTGCAGCGGCTGATGAAGCAGGGACGCTATAAGCACTTCTTCGAGGCCTGTCGCCTCCTGCAGCAGATGATCGACATCTCCATCGCCGGGTTCCTGCTCACGCCGGTGCAGAAGATCTGTAAATACCCGCTTCAGCTGGGCGAACTGCTCAAATACACACCTAAAGACCACAGGTGGGTAGACACACACACACACACACACACACACACACACACACACACACATCATGTAAAAATATTCGTGAAAAAAAGCAGAGGACATTTATTCCGCACACTGGCGACTCATCTGAAAGTCTAAACATGACTAAAAATTTCTGAATTCTGTTAAACCTTTGTGTATTTCATCACTTTGCATCATTAATCAAGCCTTCGCCTTAATGTCTTAATTAAAATCATGAAGAATATATTTATCTAAGATATGTTTAATGTTTGGATTGTGGAATATAACAATGTCTGTAATATACAACATCTGTTAAATATTCGAACACGTAACAAACAGCCTCCAGTACATCCTCATTATAATTTTTTTAACATTTCTGACTTCAGTGATTACGAAGGCGTGTGTAAAGCCCACGAGGCGATGAAGAACGTGGCCAGTCTGATCAACGAGAGGAAGAGGAGGCTGGAGAGCATCGACACCATCGCGCACTGGCAGGAGGCCATCCTGCACTGGGAGGTGAGGACACACAGGACGCCGATCAGCGCTGTTGTCTCAGCTGCAGAGATTTTCACCCTGTAGCTTGTGTGTTGCTTAAAAAAACACTTTATATGACGTTTCGAGTCCGGACATTGTTTATGGGTTCTAGCACCACTTTGTGTGATTATTTGTCTGTTAGTAAATTTGCCTCAATGTGTCTTTTTTTATTTATTTTTTTTACAATTTTAAACCCTTTTGCGAGAACACAACAACTAAGTTTTATTATATATATATATTTTTTTTTTTTAATCAAAAGAGGTTGTATTTTCTTTCCTTTTTATATCCATTTAGAGAGTCCTTTATTTAGTCGAGGAACACTATACTGAAGAGTTTTTCAAACGTCAGGTGAAATAGTTTTAAAGTCTAAGCTTCTTAGTAATAGGAAGAAAATAATTGCTAATATAAAAAATATGCTGCACACACGTAACCTCTCTTAATTAGGTAATTAATTAGATAATTATGCATTCTTTGCTTTATGAAAGGGTTCTACTGAAAACCCCGTCTAACAGGAAAACATCTACATAAAACCTTTCAAGGTTCAGGAGGCAAAACTTAAGATCTATTAAATGCTCCGTACGTTGAGCATCGTGGACAAATCAGGGATTTAATCTGGCATAAAACTAGTTACATTTTTATTTTATTGATTTAGAGATTATTCGTTTCAGCCAGCCAGGTTTTGTGCCATTCATAGATGGCCAAGATCGAACCTTATAACGCTTTACAGTACATATTAATATATAGTATGAAATAATATTTATAATTACTAAACATGCCAAGCATTCCTAGTCTACAGTATAATCAGTACTAGAAAAATTAATTTGCTGCTGTAGTACACTTTCCAAACTGTCCACCAGGGGGCAACCTCACTGAGCGACACCACATTAAACGATCATTACAGTCGTCACTGAAGCATAACCTGAAAATCGTGTCTTTCATCAGGGTGAAGACGTCTTATCCCGGAGCTCTGAGCTCATCCATTCAGGTGAGCTGACGCGAGTGGTCCGTGCCGGGAAGACGCAGCAACGCAGCTGCTTCCTGTTCGACCACCAGCTGGTCTTCTGTAAAAAGGACGTCCTACGACGAGACCTGCTGCACTACCGCGGACGCCTCAACACGGACATCGTGGTGCCCCTGGATCTGAGTGACGGCCGGCACCCGGAACTGGGGACGCTGCGGAACGCCGTCGCCCTGCGCAACCACGACACGCTGGAGGTGCTGTGTGTGCTGAGCTGCAGGAAAGCCCAGGACAAGCAGCTGTGGCTCGAGGCTTTCAGTCGAGAACGCAGACGCGTGAAAGAGGACCAGGAGATGGGTGAGTCTCAGAGCAGGAGTGTGTGTGTGTGTGTGGGTCAGACCCAGTGAAGGAGTCATGTCTTTAATCATCAGAAATGATCGTATCGTGCGATATTTGTTCAGGGTTTTATGTTGAATTTATTACATGTGATTTAATGAACTGTTCCGTCTCTCTCAGGTATGGAGATCAGTGAAAGCCAAAGAAAGCAAGCGATTCAAAATGCCAGAAAATCAAAGCGAGGCAAAATTAAAAGTAAGATCAGTTCTGTTTTTTCTTTTTTAACAATATTAGCTGAAGTCATCTAATGCAAATTGCATGTGTGTGTGTGTGTGTGTGCGTGTGTGTGTGTTTGTGTGTATGTGTGTGTCTTTCCTCCTCAGATATAAAATACGCAGGTCATCCAGTGTCCCATCCTCACCAACCTTTACACCCCATCCACCAGCGCCACATCACTGTACCCACCAGTATCCCCCAGCAGCAGGTCTTCTCTTTAGCAGAACCCAAGAGGAAACCTGCACACCTCTGGTCCAGCTTCACGCGTAACGGTCTTTTCCGGAAATGACCAGGACAATAGAAACGTGATGGTCTTTAAATGATAATATAAAGAAGTTCCTCATACAGCTCCGGTGCCAATGTGAAGGACAACAGAGAAGAACAAATAAGTAGCGTTTTTTTGTATGTGTGTGTGTGTGTGTGTGTGTGTGTGTGTGTGTGTGTGTGAGCCTTTGGTACCAAAAGTGTTCATGCTCTATGTATGTGTGTGTTGCTGCTGTGGTAATGATGCTGCTTGTATCAGATTTTGTATGGTTCTGTTCACCACGTCAGCGTATACGGTATAGACGACCATGATGCGTATTCATCAAGCTTGTTGTATAATTTTATGAAGGTAAGGCTGGAACCTTTAAAAGTTAGTTCTAACTTTAGAAAAGTCTGACACTGCACTAAAATAAAATTCATGTTCTGTAAATAAACATGTAAAGTATGTAAATGTACAGCTCTGTGTGTGTGTGTGTGTGTGTGTGTGTGTGTGTGTGTGTGTGTGTGTGTGTGTGTGACTCTGTGCTCATGTACACTTTATTTGACACACTTCCCACTCTGTAATGATGCATACACACAACACCTCTCTCATCTCAGATGAACTTGATCACCCGGACGTGTTAGCGGTGCCAGGTTTAAACTGGAGCTCTGAAGCTAATAACAAAAGAAATCATGGGAATCTATTATTTAAGATCTCCACAACCAAGAAGCACAGACCCGCAGGACGTACATGAATGAACTCTATACAGATTGTTTATAGATTTTTTTTAGTTTTATGTCCAGATATGGAATAAATGGCAACGGTTTAAAGCACAGATGATCCACGCAGTTGTGTTGCTGAAGTCCGCGTGTGTAGGAAAACACACACACACACACACACACACACACACACACACACACACACACACACACACACACATATGCCTAATCATTATTTTTGTCTGTGAATTTGTCTAATGAAATTTGTTGGTTCTCTTTTCCAAAATATAAACAAATAAATAATTGAACCCATCATGACCCGGACACGGATAAAACATTTACTCACAATGAAGGAACGCAGCCTGTGAGCATCAAGTGCGTTTCCATGGTAATAAAGGCAGCCAGTTTTTTCACGTGACCTTGGATAAAAGTAAAAACCCGATGTAATGATGCAAAAGAAACATGATGAACAACCTGTCCTTTTCCTAAGGACAGGTTCAATAATAAAAGCAATAATTATAAAAAAGGCAAATACACTATAAACAATGTACAAATTTTACATCTTCAATATTGTCAAATTTCAGATTGATGCTATCTATCTATCTATCTATCTATCTATCTAAATGGTCTAATTTACAATTTTCAATAATGCGAGAACTGCAAACTGGGTCTTGTGATGAAATTAGTGAATGAAGGCGTACAGTAAAAGTGATAAAGCACAGTTCGGTGATGAGCCGCAGTAAAAAATTGAATGGTGCAAACGTTTTACAGAACGGCGTACGTCCATGAGTGACTATCCAGGCCGATGTGGCTCAGACCCCACTGCAGTCGTTACAGTAAACGTTCGTACTGAAAATCAGACTGAAGACTGTAAAAGATACGCATCTGTCTGTGGGAACTGTACACATCTGTACACACAATCATTCACAAACACCACATGGACATTACAGGGAGTTATTGTCGCATCCCCTGTACAGTCCTGACCTCGCTTCAAGCCATTTCCACATGTCTGGGCCATTAGAGTTCTTGGGAGTCCAGATGTGATGCAGGTAGTTTTTATTCTCATAACTGTGTTTGTTATTCCGCACAATAAAACATCCTGTTTTGACATGAATCGCCCTTTTTTTATCCAGAATTTGGTGATTAGGTGCTCTACAGTGTTCCCCTACATGTGAGCTCCAAATGGGATAAAGAGTTCTGATGCCTAATAGGAAACGTGATGAATTGCCCTCTAGGGTCCCCCTTAAGTGGATAATACTGTATATGATGCAGAGGGAACTTAATGATTTCTCTTACCCTTCTTGAGAGTACACGATGCAGTGCTCCATAATGCTTCCCTACATGGAACGCAGGAAACATAATCAAGTGCACTAATCTGTGTGTGACTGGATTTTTATTTTTAGTTTTTTAATTAAATCAATCCTGAGATCAGTTAACTTTTTTTTTTTTTTTTGTAAAAGAAGATCCTTCCTGGCTGCAAACATACTGAGAACACTGACGCTCCAAACTGAACGGATCTCTCAGATAACAGAATTAAAGAAACAGGATCTCAGCAGGTGCGGATAAAATTACACATGCTCACCGGATGCTCATAAGCACAGCTCAGCTGCTTCACACACGTGCACCCGGCTGTCACAGCGCACAGACATGGTGGATATGAGTGTATTGTTTTTGTTATTCATTTGGTAGAAGAAGCATTAGGCTTAAGGAATGTACTGGCGGTATGGAGGTGCGGGGAGAGAGCAGGCAGGCGAGCGAGGACGATGCACTGCCAGAGGACCACATCAGTGTGAGTCACTTATAAAAAGTTCTTTTTTTTTTTTTTTTTTTGCCTTTCCTTTGCTTTAATGCTATATATTTATGCACTCCCCAAATAAAGTTAATTGTTACTCAAGTGAAATCATAAAGGGCATTTTTTGTAGCTTCTGTGTGTACCTGGAAAGTATATAAAGTCTTCCTTTGGAAGTACTATTAGAGTAGTACAAGTAGTGTTCTTTAAAGTGACATTATGTACCTTTTTCTTTACTGTATTCACATTCTCAGGTGAGAGATACACCACAAATTTTCAGTCCCTTTCTTTCAACTCTGAAGTTCAATTTAATTCAATTCAGTTTTATTTATATAGTGCATTTAACTATAGTTATCATTGCAAAGCAGCCTTGGATTCTGTAAGGCTGCTTTGCAACGATAACTATAGTTAAATGCACTATAATGTGTTTAATTATTAGAAGGCAGCTCTAAAAGATTTAACCGCACCTGTAAATGAACAATTTCCAACACGTGTTTTCTGTCGTGTTCTGTAAAAACTGACCGAGCAATCCCACTTATAAGTTCTTCAAGTGAGGTTATTAGTCTATTAACATCTAAGCAGCCCTCAGTTAGCTCAGTGGAAGTAAGTAAAACGAGAGGATGAGATGACATGGCATGAATAATGAATGTTCCCTGAAACACCATAAGGCTGGACAGGTTAACTCCTCCATACAGAAGTGTATGGCGGTGAAACACACCAGGAAGTTTTCCAACAGGAAAGCGGGGACCGGTCATCTCTCCTGCTTTACCTACGGTTTCAACATGAAATACTCATTTCTAAACAGTCATCATATCTACATTGTAACCTAAAATAAAGTGCACGGAATTTGTAGCGTACAATGATAAGTAAGTAATAGACAAAATTTTTAGACATTGTGTGTATTTATACAGCAAAATATGTAGCCACCAAAACAAATCAAGCACAAAAATAAAAGTACTGAATGCAATATGAGGATTTCCTAGGAGATGTGCATGTTTATATATAATTTCATCTTTGTATGCATGTATGTACGTATGTATGTTCATGAACACAAATTTTTTTGTTGCATACATTATTGTAAACAATTGTTTCAGTGTGTTTTCATCATTATGTAGATTTGTTTAAATTTAACTAGTTACGTATGTTTTCTGTTTAATTCAGATTACAATTTATAGTTTAAAAAATTTAATGTAGGTTTTTTTTTATGTATTTGTGCATGTGTGTGTGTGTGTGTGTGTGTGTGTGTGTGTGTGTGTGTGTGTAAAATCAAAGGTTTGAGTTTTGGATTTACATTCACAGCATGGATTGGCACAGCTCTTTCTTATCACTGTCACATATCGCAGCAGCAGTGGTTGGAATTACCGCTTCAATCTCTCACACTGAAAGGGATCCCAACGGGTTACACCATCTACCATTAACATGTACCACTAACATGTATTGCTAATATGTACCGCTAACATCTATCACTAACATTTACTACTAACAATACCCACTAACATCAACTTTCGAACATGGTTTCAAGCATGGTTTTTATTTTCTGTGGTTAAAACAACTGCAAAAAAGCAACACATGCAGGTAAAAATCCCTACAAGCAAGGCTCAATAAGCAGTGTAAGGCCTTGTTCAGACTGCCAAACCAAATCTGATTTTTAGCATGTGCAGATTAGAATCAGTTTGGAATTAGATTGCTTTCATGTAGTCTGAACAGTAAAAAGCACACTGAATCTGATTTTTGCAAATCCCATTTGTGCCAGAGGTAGTTTGAAATCAGCTACAAACTAGGTGGTTTTGCTGCTTTTCATACTATTACCACTAAGCATGTAAATGCCGCACCCTTGAATTTTCCAGCTAAATTAACCGTAAGCAGCTGGCTTAACCACAGTATGGAAATGGAGGGCAATGTCTGATAATATGATGGGGGGGATGCACCAATACAAGCAAAATAAGAGGGAATCTATAGAAACAGAGTGATACATGAGGAAAAATTGTGCTGTATGCAAGCCTCCGGCATCCTTACCACAGCAACCAATGTAGACAGGTTGACAATGTGTTGCCAGTGAGTTCAATTTCAAATAATAGTGTGGAAAGTTGTTCTAAAGATCAGATTTATGAAACAAATTGGATTTGCCTGCATTGTGAACAAGGAATGAGTCAAGGCCATGAAAACAACAGCTGAAGTAAAGGATGCAATACCGTGTTCCACCACTTATTTACTACATAACATTTAGAGGGGCGCTGTTTCACTCTTGGTAAAATACTCAGTGAAAAATAGGGAGGAGATAGCAATCAGCAACAGCACAGAGGAGTTTATTACTGAAAGAAAACTGTTGTGTTTTTTTCATTATTTTTATTATTATTATTATTATTATTATTATTATTATTATTAAAATGACAAGTACATGCTGGGAAAAAAAACAGAAGGCTGCCTCTTGGATCTTCTGGCCTCTCGGAGAAAGCGCCACTAACAATACCCACTAACTTCTACCTCTTAATTTCTATTTTATTCTACTTTATTCTATTTCTATTGTTTGTGATCTAATACCTTATCTACAGGTGACAGATGTGTCCGTGGAGGTGGCCACGGTGGACGCCATGCTTGATAAACTATGTCGGAAATACAACAGGCGCAGAAGAAGAGCGAAAAAAGCGAAGAAGAGGCCTCCAGTGAACCTGCAGAATCTGGTCTTGATAATTACAGTTGTGGTGTTTGTCATCGTGGTGATCATGTGGTCACTTCTGTGGGTTTTTACATGTATGTGTAACACACACAATCCCACACACACACACACACTCACACATACCTTTTGGGACACTGTGCAGGATTTGAGGAATAAGAGTGGTGATGGGTTAATTGTTTGGTAACTCTGGTGTGAAATATTGTCTTTTTTTATAGTCCGGAGAGAAAGCAATAGTGGCGTGTACTTCGCTGGTATGTTTCGTGTTGCCAATGTGGAGTTCATACCAGAGTACCGCCATGCCGACTCCAGTGAATTCGTGTCCATGGCAAATCAAATACAACATGTGGTACAAGTGACTTCTGATCAATCGGAATAGAGAATTAATCAGCGTTATGGAATAAAAAGAAAAAAATAGTAATTATTAATTAGACATTATTAATGCATTAGAGTGAATATTAATCTTGAATTCCTCTGTTTCTGATAAAGGTCAGCAAAGTCTACAGATCATCATCAGTAGCAAAGCTTTACAAACACACCGTCATATCTGACCTGAGGTATTAACATCATCACCACACACACATACATACACACACACACACACACACACACACACGTTTTTTTTTTCAACAAGGATTTAAAAGGGGGGGGGGGGGATTTCCCCCATCCACTTCATTTAGCTACATCTGTAGTATTTATTGTTAGCTACATTAGCCTTGTGGTGTTTACTGTTGCCTACTTTAGCATTGTATTATTTATTGTTAGCTACTGTAGACTTGTGATATTTGTTGTTAGCTACGTCAAACTTGTACTTATTGTTAGCTATATCAGCCTTTTAGCATTTATTGTTAGCTAAATTAACTTTGTAATGATTGTTGTTAGCTACATTAATTTCTGGTATTATATTGTTGCCTACTTTAGCTTTTTGGCATATATTGTTTCCTACTTTAGCATTGTAGTATTTCTTATTAGTTACTTTAGCCTTGTATTATTTATTGTTAGCTACTTTAGTCTTGTAGTATTTGTTATTACTAGCCATGTATTATTTATTGTCAACTACTTTAACTTTTGTGGTATTTATTGTTAGCTACTGTACTTTAATCTTGTATTATTTTTTGTTAGCTACTTTAGCCATGTAGCATATACAGTATTGGCACAGTGTTTAGGTATGATTGTTAACTCCATTAGGCTCCTATTTTCATTAATCTTGTTTTTGTTGTTGTTTTTGTTTGTTTGTTTGTTTATAAACAATGTTTTAAAAAAATGTATGTTAGCTTTGGAATTTCTCATTGTTCTGTACATACATTAGCTTTACACTTTTCATTGTCATCTACATTAGCCTTATAGCTCATATGCAAAACCTAATGACTGATGTAGTGGTGTTTAGGTAAAAAGAAATTAAGTATACTTTTAACTTTCAATAACATTTTGGAAAGCCTTGAAATCAAACCTCAAACCTAGACATTTTGAAGAGTAACCTTGTGCATGTGCTGTGTTCTGGTCTCGCCCTCGTCAGTAACAATGAGAAAGGTGGCGTGCTGGTGTATTTCTGGATGATCTTCGTGGTGCCAAGGCTAAAGACTCCAGCAGTGTGTGAGGAGTGTGTTAGCGTGATCCTTAAAGATTCGGTGCTCACGTCCCTACAGAACAGATCGTCTGTGGGCTTCCTGTTGGGGCTGCCAGTGGACATTGATTCCATCTTCATCAACAGTAAGACGAGTGATACGTGTCCGAGGGTGCGAGTCAGAGAGAACACTAATGCGTTTACTGGCATGATACATCATCTGAGACCCTTGTGAAATCATAATTATTACACAAGGGTCTCAGATCTGAACTAAGGGTCAGAACTATTGTTGTCATTTTGTTTCATATTGTTTCTTATTATTATTAGTATCATGTTCCAGAATGTTACAGAATGACCTTCATAAAGTGAAATATGTAATGCTAAAATTATAACATTTACAGAATGTAACAGTCAATTCTTAGGATTTAAAGAGTTTTGAATTCACTTAATTTTTTATTTAGCAAAAATCACATGGACAGTACCTGTGATTTGTATTACCAGAATTGTGAAGTACAAGGGACGTTCTAGTCAAACCAGGACTTTTAATTGAGCAGAATAACACAAGGCAGTTATTAGAGTTAACTTTATTTCTCTATATAATCCCCTGCTACACAGTGGTGTAGTGGTTAGCACTGTCTCCTTGCACCTCCTGGGTTCAATTCCCGGACAGATTTGATTGCCATCTCTGTGCGCATGGAGTTTGCATGTTCTCCCCATGCTTGTTGTGTTTCCTCTGGGTACTTCTGTCTCCTAGTGTGTGAGTGAGTGCGTTTATGTGTGTGTGCCCTGCGATGAATTGGCATCCTGTCCAGGGTGTAGCCCACCTTGTGCCCTCCGTCTCCTGGGATAGGCTCCAGGCCCCCCCGCGACCCTGAATACAGGATAAAGCTGTATCGACGATGAGTGAGTAAAAGAATGAGCCACTAAAGGAGTTCAGCATTTCAGTGGTGCTGGTGAACGATTGTTCGCACAGTTCACACAGACAGTTGCGTCTCTTCCAGAAGTCTGGAGACAACTTCAGAGACAAGTTTGGAGATTTTCAAGGCGTTCCACTCTCTGAATGTTTATGGAAACGACTGCAGTGTGCTCTGATCTACCTTGGCAGAATCATCCACATTTTAAAATGCACCATTCAGATGTTTTTTCTCACCTTATTTTGCTTAAATTCTTCTGTAAATGTCCACCAATTTTACACCTTAATTCAACAGAAATGTCATCACGTCCCAGTTTGACTTGAACGCCTCTTGTGTATTATATATGAAAACAATGATCGGTGTATATTTATTTCACTTTTTCCTGTTTAGTTGCTCTTCGCTCAGATTACACATCCATTGCTGCAGGTAATGCTTTCGCTATATATGTTTAGTGTCACTACATGTTCTTCAAATCCCGGATTTAGTCCTAAGTTTGGAGGTTAAAGTGCATATCCCTTCGCCCCTCTCTCTCCCTCTCTCTCAGGTTCTGAGTGTGTGGATAAGCTGTACGCAGGCCTCCCCGATGTTAGAGTCCCACTGAACGTTTTCTCATCATGGGGAGGTCTGAGCTGCCACATCAAACTCACGTCTTGTCCAGGCACCATCATCCGGCTCACGGTGAACAGCCTGAACATTGACCCGAGTGACTGCATATACGATGCCCTCACTGTGTATGACGCGTTGCTTCCTATGAGAGCCAAAACCTTGCACAGGTTCGTGCTTAAATCAGGCTGGGCCAGAACGTATAGCATAGATATAGATAGACTATAAGCAGACATAATATACATTTAATGTGTGTACAGTGAGCGCGTTCTCCTGTAGGTTGTGTGAGACAGTGCGGGTCCCGATATCTCTCGTCTCCACCTCTAACGTCATGCTGCTTTCCTTCACACTCACCCAAGGCAGCAAGAGCTTCCGAGGATTCTTCCAGGCCATTCCTGAGGAGGGTATGTGAGAATGTGAGAGAGACAGATGGACTGTCAGAGGATGTACTGAATCTTCCCAGTATACAAGTCTGATCTCTGTTACGAAAGTGATTAAAGATCTAGAGGTGGTATCTCATCCTTTATCTCACTTATCGTTCGTACGTCTGTAGAATGTCTGAGTGTAATTGAGGTTCCATCGGCCCCTGGCGAGGCAGGTGATATGACCAGCCCGTTCCACCCCAGTCTTCTTCCCCCGCTGTGCTCCTGCACCTGGAGGCTTCAGGTACATCACTACAGTGAATATTTATTACATGAAAAAGCACCACACAGTATCTGAAACATTTGTCTCACTTAAAAGCACCTGGGACATTTGATCTGAAGGCGTTTGATTCTTTTCAGACACGCAGCGCTTCTCTCGGCGTCGCTCTGAAGTTTCAGAACTACATCCTCTCCCCGAAAGATCTGACTCCGTGTGAACACGGCTGGTGGAAGGTTAACGAGATCATGTGAGTGATCTGCTGACTAGTGCGAGTGTAATGGTGATGAAATGTGTGCTCGGGTTGATAAGCTGCTCCGCTCCGTCATCATGATCTTGCAGATACTGTGGCCGGTACGTGAGCCATGCAACCGTCTTCCGCATTCCTGAGAGAAGTGTGGAGGCGGTGTTTCGCTGCAGCTCCCGCAGCTCCGAGCTGCCTTTCAGTGCCACCTACAGCAGCTTCAACATCAGCCAACGTGAGAGCAACGCTGCCCCCTGATGATAGTGGAAGTTATTACAGTTCAATCTGTATTTTCCTCATAGCACATTGTGTTGAAAATGAACGAAATCTTGTTGTTTTATCTCTAGCGTGTCCTGATGGTCACTTCCTGTGCGCCACGGGGTTGTGTGTGGAAAGGGAAAGACGTTGTGACGGCCTGGATGACTGTCAGGATGAGAGCGACGAGGTGTTCTGTTGTACGTCAACTTTCTGTCTGGCACTAAACAAACCCGTAAAATTGCCTGAGTTACAGATGACTGACGTGATGACATTAAAGGACAGCAATGGAATTTTTCCTGCTAACTTCTATAAACTGCATCTGGAATGTCTATGTGATAACCATGGACTAAAAACATCAGCACGTTTCCCTGCTTTGTAAAAAAAAAAAAAAAAAAAAGAACAGACAATTTCTTTTTCCATTCCTTACAGTGGAAGTCTTAAGGAAGTTGTGAATTGTGCCTAAATTCTATGAAAATGTTTATGCGGGACACATGTACAAGATATTTTATTAAATTGTTCAGACTTTTTTTTTTTTCCTCAAATTTTCTCTCACTTGCAGCTTTATTAGTTTACACAAGAAAGTGTGTATAATTCTGTCCTACTATTTTCACTTTACTATCGCAGGGTTGGGAAATTTTATAAAGCTTTGGTGTGACATTTTTTTCATATCCTCGTCATCACACCACAGTTATTGTTAGAATGTAAGCGCTGTAGTCTTGAATGTGTTTGTTTTGCATGGCCACATATTTGAAAATTTTCACTGATGAAACTGAACAGCTGCCCTTAGACCAACATTACAGGTATGATTAGAGTCTGTTCTTTTCTTTGTACAAGGAAACATGTTGAAGTTATTGTCTGTGGTAATCTCACACCCACACACACACACACACACACCCACACACACACACACACCCACACACACACACACACACCACACACACACACACACACACACACACACACACACACACACACACACACACACACACACACACACACACACACACACACACACACACACACACACACTGGTTAGAGATTAAATTTAAGTGCCAAGTCTTTCAGAGACTGGACAAATTAAACATCCTAATCAAATATATGACTCGTCACATCGAATCATTTTGGAGGTATTAAGTGGTATTTGGGATGATTTGAGTTTTGCATATACCAGGTTTATTACAGTAATCACATTCGGTTCCTGAGATCTAGTCAGTTAGAGTTTGTTTACAAGGAAGAGCTGGGAAAAAGCTTGATAATCCTATTTTTATATTAGGAAAGAGTACCCTCGCCTCATTTTGACACCAGGATTTCCCTACAAAACAAACAAACAAACAAACAAAAACAAAATAATAAAGTTAAAAAGCATGCTTTTATATCACAAGTAGCTTCAATAGTTCTTTAAAGTGCTTTAGGATTAAAACACTCTCAGTTGTGTTGAAGGATTCGGACGAAAAGGGATTCATCAACTGATTTGCGCCAAAAATAATTGGATAAATGATCAAAGGTTGGTTGAACATCCCTTTTCAGATGTATCCCCATTGTTGCTGTTTTAATAAGCTCCATTTGTCTGGGAAGGCTTTCCACTACATCTGTATGTCAGGCACTGGTGTTATCTAAGGATACCCCAGTTCCAGTTGATCCCAAAGGTGTTTAGTAGGTTTGAGTGCAGAACACTCAAGTTCTTCGACTTCAACTCCCAACTCAACACACCATGAAACTGGCTTTGTGCCAGAGGTGGGAAAATACACAAATCCTCTAATTGGGTAAAAATCGAGGTTCTCTGGGGCAAATATTTTTAAGTAAGAGTAGAAGTCCTCCATTTACACGTGTGTTTGAGTAGAAGTACAGAAGTACACACCTTCAGATTTACTAAAGTATCAAAAGCACAAGGCTTGTATTAGCTCATAGTAGCCTTTTTATAGTAAAAATCTCTCTCTCTCTCTCTCTCTCTCTCTGCTTCCCGTTGTCTGCAACCAACTCCCCATCTGATTTCAAACACCTGTTCCGTTATTACAGTATGTGTGCCTCAAAGGAATTTTAAGTCATGCAATTATGCATAATAGTCAGCGGAGGGCGAAATTCCCATTTTAAATACTGCACACCACTGTTGTTGGGTAACACAACGCCATGCAGAAATGAGTAAAAGTGCAGCTATTTGCCGTATGTTTGAGCAGAGTCGAAGTCAAATACTCAAGAAAAGTACAGATATGTGACATTTGTACTTAAGTACAGTAACATGTACATGTACTCAGCTACCACCTACCTCTGCTTTGTGCACGGGGGTATTGTCATGCTGGAGCAGTTTGAGCCTCTTCGTTCCAATAAAGGCAAATTGTAATGGTACAGAACACAAAGATCACCTACAGTATACGGCTGTGTGGTAACAAGTTGGTTGTAGAGACACATTTCGGAACTGAAAATTGTATATTGTCTTTCAATTTGCAGCAAAACCCTCTAAGAACTGTGGCAGCCTGACCCCTCTTCATCCTCTTTATGTATGCGATGGAGAGAACGATTGTCCTAATGGAAGAGATGAAACCAACTGTACTCAAGGTACTGTACGCACAGTTAAAAAAAAAACACACAAACACCAGCATCTGTTTTGAGGCTGTTTTGAAAAATATAGTGTGCACAGCTCCTAAGCACTGAGTAGTTACTCCAGTCCATGATGGCTGAATGTGAAAGGTTAATGTTTCATGCCTGAGTTCATCTGGAGTGTTTTTGTGAGACGTCAGTCTGACAGAAAGTTTGATGCTTTACAGAGACGGGCTGCTCTGGGATGTGGTATCAGTGCAGCAACGGAGCGTGTATCCTAAAGAAAAATGCAAAGTGTGATGGATTTCATGACTGTCTCGACCACAGCGATGAGAACGACTGCGGTGAGTTCTCACAAAGCATGTGACCTTTAATCAACCCCGAGCCCTTTACTTGTGATTACATTAACATGGCTTTGTTTATTTAAGCTTTCGAGTTGAGTAATTGTAATTAGGAAAATGATTTGTCTGTGGTGTCGGATTTCAGTTAGTTTAACTAATAAACCTTCTGAACTTTTGTGCTGGAACGGCGGCCCACAGACCTGACTGTGCTGTGATTGTTAACGCAATGACTCACCTCTCATCTCGGCTCTGCTTCCATGGGGACATTGTTGGTGTTCACTCCGTTCCGTGCAGGTTCACCTGCAGTGCGCTGAACCCGCTGCGGTAATTGCAGTGTGTGTCAGCCGTGATTTGGGAGGGAGTTTGATATGAAAATGCTGGGCTTTGATCTCTGCTCTGGCTTCCGAGGCCTGTATGGATTTAATAAGACAGCGCTCTTCAGGACCATGGCTTTCTATCAGCTTCTCTATTTCTCAAACTGCATGCAAAAATACGGCACAGTTGATTAGAAACTGTTATGTTTTTTTTCAGGATTATAACCTAAAACCTGTCATTACAACCACAAGGAGTAAAGTTTCTGAATGTAATTTTTATATTCCATAAACTTTTTCGCTTTCGCTCAGATTTCAGTGTTGCCTTTGGTAAGTGAAATGCATATTTAGGTTGGGTGAATGATTCAGGTAGAACCTACAGTAGTTAATAAATATTAAGATTGTGTCACATACTGTACCAGGTCAAAACGGTCTTACTCCTATGATAAAAGATGATCTTTTGCATAATCTATAAACATATTCCCAAACCTACTGTATATCCCATATATTCTAGAGCAAATATAGGGTACATATGTGAGTACTGCATGTCTGAAGTTTCCTTCGGAATTAATAAAGTTTCTATCTATCTATACGGTGCTATGCAAAAGGCACATGCAAATAAATGCTGTAGAGCAAGGATACCTTTATTAGAAATTAGCTACTTTTTTACTTTTTACTGAGAGTCCTGCAGAACCATCCACAATTCTTCCGAGGAATTTGACTGTCGCACATATAAAACCCGGCAAGTTCCATTTTGTTTGTATTTTTTTGTCTGAAAAGTGGTTGCTAATACAATACCATGCTTTCTTTTCTGGCATACAAATGTTTTTATATTATAACTTTACATTTTCTGATGAAATACTCATGTTTGAAAATCAGAAATGTTTTTGTACTCATCTACTGCATATACATATAATAAGACTGTACTGTTTGGTACGTTACAGTTCAGCGTCTGTACATTGAAGATATTTTTGAAAAAAATAATTTGATGAGAAATAGAAAACATCAAGATTTTCTGTCTGACTGTTTGTTTGTGCACACATCACGTCAAAACTACTGAACGAATTTGAATGGGGTTTTCACAGGTGTATTTGGTCGAGCGTCAGGTAACATAAAGGGTTTTTGTTTCACTTCAATCGAGCCACGGTAGGAGAAGATATGTTACTTTGCAGTTTAAATGAAAACGCCCTCATATCATTAAAATCTACCTTCTACCTAAAAAAAAAAAATCATTAGTTCATCACAAAATTCAACAGGTGGTGCTGTTTATTTCTTAAAATGCACAAATCATATAACCACAGAAGTCTCACGTTCAAAACTGAACATCAGTGGAGCTAACATTTTATCATGTAATAAGACATTTGAACTCTACAGAGACAACAGTAGAGACAGTTTTTCACACTTTGGCTGTTCAATCAATCAACTCTGAGGAAATCAATCCTCTCTAAGGATAACTTTATACCTCTTTTAATTTAATGTACTCCAAATTAAAAAATATCACTAATGAATCCTCTGTTGATCGCCTCTAATCCATGTACTGGATGTCTGTAGCGTGACCATAACTGTGTGTCCTGTGTCGTAGCCTGTGGTCAGTCCATGCCTGTGAAACGTGTGATAGACACCGCGGCTCCTCAGGAGCGTGTGGTGGGTGGAGTCAATGCTGTAGAAGGGGAGTGGCCATGGCAGGTCAGTTTGCATTTCTCTGGCTATCTGTATTGCGGCGCCTCCGTAATCACCAGCGAGTGGCTCGTCTCCGCTGCACACTGCTTCAGCAAAGAGAGGTAAGATTAGGTGCACACATCCACAATACAATGGGCTTTGGTCTTACATCTCACAAATTTGTATATTAATGCATTTATTAACTAATGATGATGTTTAAATGCATTTGATAAACAGTAAGGCTAGACTTATTAGCTAGCTAGTTTAATAGCTACATATAAGAAAAAGAGCCATCACTCTATCCAAACCTCACCAAACTCTATCCGATCGTGTCACAGACTCTCAGACCCTCGGCAATGGGCGGCTCACCTGGGCATGTTGACCCAGGGCAGTGCTAAGTATGTGGCGGAGATCCGGCGTATTGTTGTGCACGAGTACTACAATGCTCGCAACTTTGACTACGACATCGCCCTGCTGCAGCTCAGAAAGCCGTGGCCCAGCAGCCTGGCCCCTTTTATCCAGCCGGCGTGCCTACCCGCCCCATCACAGACCCTCACTGAGAGACACCGCTGCTGGGTGACCGGCTGGGGCTACCGCTCTGAACAGGGTGAGACATGGAATGAAGATGAAGACTCAGTTCATATGAATTACCGAATAACAATAAGACACACTTCGAAACAGATTCATAGCTACTTAGACTAGAAATTCTCATTGATGCCCAAAGATTTGTTTGAGTTCCTCACTACACTGTTCAATTCTATTCAATTCAATTTTTATTTATATAGCACTTTTAACAATGATCATTGTCTCAAAGCAGCGAAATGAAAAACAAAATTATGGAGATGTGTATGAGTGAGAAAAATGTGTCTAGATAATAATGAGATTGTCCCTGATGAGCGAGCCAAGGGTGACAGCGACGGTGGCAAGGAAAAACTCCCTGAGATGACAGTAGGAAGAAACCTTGAGAGGAACCAGACTAAACAGAGAACCCAGGTAGAAAGAATTAGCGTAGTTGCCATTCAGAATCGATGTACTGGAGTATGAGTTTATGGGATGAATTACGTGTATCCCAGATTAAAGAGCTGCGACTTTTGAGTCGACTTTAAAGTCATGTGTGTAACTTAGCAGTGAAGCTATTTTATTTTTCCTAACTTTTTGTAACTCACCAAAAATACAAAGAATATCCTTAACATGCTAGAGTTATTGATAAATTACGTGTGAGTGATTGATAAAGTCACTGTTGAAAAAACAGATTTTCTTCTTACATGTTCAAAGCCAACACAGCAAAAAAAAAGAAAGAAAATCTGCACACAGATCTCTGCACAAATTATAAAATTAATTGCAAATTCAATTAAAATCCAACACATCAAGCTCATCTCTAAACATTTCTGATGTTCACTACAGGCCCATGCATACACAAACAGACAATGTTTTTATTGATGACAATACACATGGTTGTGACCAAGATGCCAAAACCTGCAGTTCCTCAAATGTAATCCAAAAGTATCGCTATAGTATAGACCCTCATGTTACAATGTCAATTTTACAATAGAAATGATCCTTTCCAGCATGTTAAAATACATCAGTCTCCATAGCTAGAGTTCCCATTCGTGACAACTATATATATATTTTTTACCTTAAACTAGGTAAATTTTATATAAGTCATCAGGTAAACTTACATTAAGCAATAAAATGAGCCATAATTAGGAGTGTGGCTGATGTAGGTGACAGCTACATTGCAGATTAGAAACTGCTAGCATCTGCTATGCATCTCTTTAGCCAACTACAGTAGCTAACTGGAATCATTGATGATGGAGTTCAATCAAATGCAAAGTAACATTAGCATATAAATCACCGTTATCCACCTTAACTCTTCTAAAGCTAATCTAGATAGCATGTGTTAGCTGAGGTAAGTAGGTGTGTTCTAACCAACACCCAGTCTCCACTTCTCCACCCTTTTATGGATTAACCAGTGTCTAGGCAGAGGCAGCTTCTGGCAAGATGGAGATAACCAAAACTTCAAAACTGTCCTTAAGAAAAGCTATGGGTGATGTCACGGAGGATTTCTCCTATTCTTTTTTTATACTATCTGTGGTCGTGATTTTACGATTCCCATATTACTGAGTAAAAATACCAACAATTTATTTCAGTTAAACAATTTGTCCTGAAGGGATCTAAATTTAGCCTAACTTTAATCCATTTGTAATGCATATGCAGTAACAAATCAGTCATCTTTCAATTGAAAATGTGTCCCTCTTTTTCCTCAGATAAAGTCCTACCCACAGTGCTGCAGAAGGCTGAGGTGAATGTCCTGAGTCAGAGTGAGTGTAAGAGGGCGTACGGTCCTGTTTCTCCCCGCATGCTGTGTGCAGGAGTGGCCACTGGAGAGCGAGACGCCTGCCGGGTGCGTGCAAACAATGCGTCAAGTTTGTCTCAGATTTCTTCAACATGTGAGCCACATGTGAAAATATGTGTGAGAATGTTAAAAATTGTCCTGGACTGTCTCTTAAATTCTTACTCAATGCCTTTATGTCCTCCTTTAAATGCAGGGGGACTCTGGTGGACCTCTGTCCTGCCAGGCTTCGGAAGGAGGGCGCTGGTTCCTGATGGGAATCGTAAGCTGGGGGTCGGGCTGCGGCAGACCCAACTTTCCCGGGGTGTACACCAGGGTGTCTAAATTCATCTACTGGATCAACAGCCACATTTCCAACTCATGATTAAACTACAAAAAACTCAGAGCCAAGCATGAGAAGCTGTATACAATGGACAGTAATGTTTGGAACTCAGGACAAGTGAACAGACCTCAGCAGCATCACAGCAATCATTAAAGCATTAGAGCAGATTGTGTGCAGATGTATGATTGTCTAGTGTGATTTAAAACTGTCATTAAATAAATATATACTGTATATATACTATTTGGAAATTTGCAGTCATGTCTTGTACTGGAGGTTCTGTATATTTTCTGCTTTTCTGGGCTGCCATGGCCTTGATTGTTTCTCAAAAAAAATATTTAAAAAAATGTTTTTTGAAACACAAACTACATCACTGGTGAGCACATGATGCCTCTACAAAGCTTGTTTAGAAAAACACAACCAAAAAATTACAAGACAGAAAGGTAGGTAGTGTAGGTAGTGTAAATAGTGAGCGTTATCCCTGGTTTTATGGGGAAAATATTGTGTAGCATGAAACTTGACGGTGGCACTGTCGCCTCGGACCTGCAACCTGACAGAGGCATCAATGAAAAATATCAAAGTTTTTATAGAAATTATCATAATAAGTTCTCTCTATGTTATAGCTGTTATAATGAGTCGTTTCCTTGTGTTTCCTAACCAGTGTATTCCAGAGGTGGAAAGGATTTATTGGATGCAAAACACACAGGGTGTTCACTCTTTGTCTTTCTCAACTCAATGTAATTGGCAAGCAACCACTTTATCATGTTTTATCACAGTTACTAATATATCATGCGTTACAACAGTTAGTCATTTAAATTAATTATTACGATATGAAAATTGCGGGTGGCACTGGACTGTTTTTATTACTGGGGAATTTACAACCCCTTATTCCCTCTCGGAAATTTTGCCTATGCCTAAAAATGTCCCCAACAGAATGGTTTAAATGGTCCTAAAGCCAGTCTGCAGTTCTACCTGTGCCCACTCAGGTTCCAGCTAATATATATTTAGAAGTATATTCATCTTCTATACTGCTTATCCTATACCGGGTCACAGAACTTCTGGAGCCTATCTGCATGTCTTTGGACTGTGGGAGGAAACTGCAGTATGCAGAGGAAACCCACGCACACAGACACGAGGGGGCCGTTGGAGGTGCAAAGTAACCACCACTTGGCCAACGTACCGTCCTACCACGTGGTGGGGAGAAAACGATGGAGTGTTCACTATGAGCTGTTATTATAAAACTAATAATTAGTTCGAATGAGCTCAGAGATATAAAACCATTGAGCTGGAACTACTTTGAGAGCTGCAGTTAGAGAAATTTAATCCACACTTTTGGTAAAATCAGATTTCAGCAAGACAAAAAAACATGAAACATGCTGGCTAACCACTAAATGATACATTTTTTATGATATATTAAATGAATAAAAGTGAAAACGCATAAAAGTGTGTGTAGAGAACAGTCCTGCGCTGATGGTGCCGTTTCACGGATGTTGTCGCTGATTAATTTCCCGCCTCTGCACTGCACGCTCTTGATTTTGCGCACCGTACCTGTGCATGTGCTACCCGTTCATAGTGGTGCCTTTGTGCCGCGTTGCATCATGGGAGCCGTGCAGCACCTGTGCACGGGCGGGCTTGGGCATTGAGCGCGCGCAGCGCTGCACCCGCTCAGCTCGGGTTTCCTCGCGCACCGACAGCGAGGCATCGCTCCGGGTTTTTCTTCCCCCCGCAGGTTCATTCCTCCGGCGTCGTGCTGTGTCGACTGCGACCGGGAGCCACACGGGACCAGGAATGAGGACTTTCCCTAAAAACAGAAGCTGCGATGTTTACAGCGTATCCGGTTTAGGACACTGTGGAACCGCAGACTCACCTGGACAGGTAGGAAAGATCCTGCGCTCAGAGCTGTGTATGTATGTGTGTGTGTGTGAGAGAGAGAGAGAGAGAGAGAAAACACAGCGGTGTGTATTCATTCCTAAAGTCAAAACACCACACTTATTTCATATATTAATGAATTTTAACAATAAAGCAAAGATGATTTTTCTTCTTTAAAATAAACTTATTTTCACCAGTCTGAGGTTGAGGATGAGGATGAGGTTGAGACAGTCATGGCATTTCTGTTTAGTGCTATTACTGATGATGAGAGATTTTATATATATATATATATATATTTTTTTTTTACTGAATTTAAGCGTCAACCCAAAAGATTGCAGCTTCCTCGTTAGGGGTCAGAGTCCAGTTGTGAAAGATGTCCAGAATGTCAGACGATGGAGACATGACCTTCCTGAGACGGGCCGTGGGAAAGCGGACCCTTAGAGTTACTCTCCGCACAACTCCACAGGGAGACCTCACCTGGTTATCTCTCTCTCTCCCGCTCTCTTTCTCTCTTACATACACATTGTCTTACTATACTTATAAGGACATGCTACAGCTAATTAAAATCATTACCCTTCTTCAAAGCGAGCCTTTAAAAAAACCTTTTTAAATTTTTAATTGTGAGCACCAAGCAAATGACTTCCAAGGTCACAACTCTCAGATATTCTTATCCTTATGGAAATATATGGTCTGATATATCTGGTATAAAAACCTGTCCATACACCGACATACACGCACTGAGGGATTGAATTAATTAGTAATTATTTGATTAACATAACACGAAAAAAAGTCCAGCTGGATGGAACTGAAATTTTTTTTTTTTACATTTCCTACAAAATTTATTCTTTTTTATATATTATTAGGCTTTTAATTATTACAGTCAGAATTGCTAATAGTTAGGTTGATAGTCACTGTTCTTGTGCATGTGTTTTGTGTGTGTGTGTGTGTTTTCTAGATTCTCTGCCATTTGTTAAATATCTTGAGCTCAAACAATGACTAGATATTTCATTTCGTTAAAAAACGCTGACGTTTTTATCTCCCCATTAAATGTCTGTCGCTTTTGGAATATTCAGTTCTCATGACATTAAGGCAGTTGTTAATAATCTATTCAATCAGAGGACAATCTGGAAAGGTTGTGTAAAAGAAAAGAACATAAAAGAAACAAATGATGTGGGACACCAACATTCAAGCAATTAGGGCAAGCAGGCGTCTCTGCTCGTCTGGCGACTCAGAAAGCTCTGCCTTTTGCACTTCAGGTGCCTTTAGGCTTGGCATGTGTTTTGAGGACATGGCTGAAGGAAAACCTGAGGAGAACGGCTTTCTGTGTGTGTGTGTGTGTGTGTGTGTGTGTGTGTGTGTGTGTGTGTGTGTGTGTGTGTGTGTGTGTCCTTTAAAAAAAGCAAGTTTCTGCAAACTTCTACAAAACAAAATGACTGACTGTTGGACTGTGTGGAATGCAATTACATTGCGTTTGGCCTTTTGCTCCTCTGTAACAGAATAGTTTTAACAGTGTTATGATACTTTTTTTTAGGACGTTAAAGTAAAGGAGCCGTTCCAAACTCCGAGCGGTTCTAAGAGCGAGGCTCAGGCTGGGTCAGACATCAAGCGGCCGGGGGACAGGAGAGCCAACTTCAGGGCATGGCGAAAGTGGGCGCTGGGTGCCGCCCCCCTCATCCCTCTGTCCACTGCTGTTGCACTGACTCTCCATTTCTTTGTGTGTAAGTTGTGTGTTTGTGGAATGCAAGGACTGTGATCCTGCATCGTCCTCCATGCTTTTAAAGGACAGCATTCCTCATATAACTTGTGTGTCTCAGACAGACCGCCTGTATGTCAGTAAATGTTTATGCAACTTGATAAAACAGCCGGTCATAGTATCAGTGCGCCGCGTCTGTTTCACATGAACGGCTCTAACGCAGCGTGTCCTGTCTCTGCAGCGTCTCCGTCCTCCACAGTGTTCTTCCTGGGAGGAAGTGTGGAGTTCTCTAACCTCAGCTTCTCCCCGGAGCTGGCCGATCCTTCCTCTACACAGTTCCACCTCCAGTCTCAGGCCCTCAGCCATTATGTAAGTACACACACACTTGCTGTATATAACAGCTGCACCATGGGACTCGACATGGTCTCTTTGGAATGCAGCGAACCTCCAGAGAGCACTCTGTGCTGATCCGTGGACTTGGCAGTTTCAAACATGAAGTCGGCTAGAGCTGCGCCCCTTGTGGTGCGCTGCCCTCTTCACTGTGGCCCTTTTTAGATGTAAAGCAGGCTGTGAGCGGGGGCCCGCAGAGCTTTCGGCTACTCCGTGGCCCTCTTAAATGTAAAGCCGGCTGTAACCGGAGCCTGTCCTGGTGCGAGGCAGCATGGTGAGAGCGTGTCCCAGAGGGCCGCAGGCTTTTCAGGGCTGAGGACAAGAATGGCGTTTGTGAGAACCGCAGGACCCAGGCAAAGCCGAGTGAGAAGAAGAGCAGGCCCTCAATAAAAACATTGTCTCTGCACTTCCTCGCACAATCAGATGCTCTGTGTCTGCGCGCTGAGAGGGACGCAGGCCGAGAGGAGAGGAAAAGTAGACTCGGGCACAGAGAGAGAAAGAGAGAGAGACAGGGATTAAATGGACAGCAAAGCAGGAAGAGGAGAGCGAGACAGCAAAGTAAGAGTTGAGGTTAAAATACAGATATGCACTGAAAGAAGAACGCCGAGTGTTCCATCATGTCTCCGCTGGCCTGAATCACGCCTCATGTAAAACCTGTAATCCTGTTTAATATGAGTGAATGGGCAGGTGTGGTAAGTTGTGCGAGAGTGTGCCTGTGCTTATTAAAGGTAGCCTGAACCCACTGCCCGCCCCCGCCACCCTGCACTTCAGAATGACATTGAGCTCCGGACAATGGCGCTCTTGTTGCCCACGGCTCTTGTTGCTCAAAGCCAATCGCACAAGAACGGAGCCTTTTGTGCCAAGACTGCATGTCTTTCCCGGGGCTACTGATGTCACACCTCGTCCAGTGATGTCACTTTTTCAGTTGCTCTGAAGTCAAGGTGACGGCGTACAGAATTGAGATGATGCGCAAGGGTGGAGGGGGGTGGGGGAGGGGCTCGTTGCACTATTTTGCGAACGTCAAATGCGGGGCTGTTGTTTATGCAGGTAGATTAGTTCATTATTTCTTTGTAGTACACGGATGGTGTTTAAGAGATGAATGATTCTTTGTTGCGGTGCTTTAGTTCTCAGAGTTGTACAAGTCATCACCCTGGAGGCCATACTACCGCCGCTCAGGGATTGTCGCCTTTAGGTAAGAACTTTTTTTTCCTTACTCCGGTTGTTGGTGATCCAAGACTAGTTTAGTGTTAGAAGATGAAAGGGATCAGTTTTGTCTTTCAGACTTGTACATGTTATTTCTGACACCATTATCTATAAAAATGCACAAAGGGATGTTGCAAAGCCCAGAACATATCAGTGTCAGACATTTTCAATTCACTTTTACTTGAATCATGCTCCTAGAACCACTCTTTCACAATTTGATTCCTGGAATATCGCCGTTCCATCAGAGAAGAAAAACTCCATCGATTCAGTACGTTCAGGTCGTCAGCTGACTTCATTTTATTGCCACATAACGTTGCTGAGTCTCGACCTGAGCGACTGAAGCAGCCCCAGATTATAACACTGTCTCCAGAGGCTTGTACAGTGGACACTATGCATGATGGGAGCATCGCTTCATGCGCTTCACTTCTTACCCTGACACGCCCATCGCTCTGGAATGCACTCAATCTGGACTCATCAGATCACATGACTTTTTTCCATTGTTTTATCCAAATCCATCGTTATGGTCCCTGGAAGACTGAAGCTTTTTTTGATAAGTCTCACTAACAAGTGGTTTTCTTATGGACACAAAGCCGTCTAGTCCCGATCCTGTGAGTCCTCATCGCATTGTGCATGTGTGTGGGTGTGGAAATGCTCTTTCCTTTGCAGTTTGAGTTCAGGAGCTCAGGATTATCCTCAGGACTAGCTCAGGGTTTTGATAATGTGTTGGACAGTTCTTAATGAAATTGCAGTTAATTGGATTGATGCAGGACAATAGTTTGACCCTTTTGAAACAAGGTTGTTTTTAATATATTAATAATTGCAGTAATTTTTCAATAAAAGCCTTTATTGAAGTATTTATCATTTAAATTCAAGTGGTGGCTTTTTTGGTCAGGCAGTATAAGAAAAGTACATCTATAATACATGGTTAAAGAAACATATAAACGTATGAAGGTTGTTCGTCCATTCTGACAGTGAAGGAGTGAACGGGCTGAACGTTTTCTTCTGGAGTAAGTTCTCTGCTCCATCAGTGGCCATCGCTGAGCAACTGCAGAGATCTAAACCGGCCTGGTTGCAGCGTCATCTTCCCGGCACCAACAAGGTTCTTCACAGCAGACTGGAGGAGCAGTATTACCTGGCCAAGGATGAAGACACACTAAGGCTCCTGGGTGAACACTTTGAACTGCATGGAGCTAAAACCTGTCCTGTGTATTGATGTTAAGTGTGAAACAAATGCATGATAAGGTACATCTCACCCTGCAGGTGTGAATTTAGACAGCGAGGATGGCGAGGACGATGATGATGACATGGCGGATAAAATCAAGAATCCCAACAATTTGCAGAGCGGCAAGTGGCAGCTTGGTCTCCAGGGTAATACAGTATGAACAGATCATCATATGAACATTTTTTTCAGTTTTGAGGTCACTTTACTTTACTTCTTGTTTGGTCCACAGCGATGTCTTTCGATCTTTACGCCAAATATGGGAACAACCGAACACTGAGTTTGGTGAGCCCAAAGAAACCGTATTACCAGTGGAGGCTCAGAGTTCCCTCGGGTCATGTAGTACGGTTAGACGTAGTCACCCTGCAGGGGGCGACACCTGGTAGCTGTTCAGCCAACAAACTCTCCGCATATGATTTCCTGCTCCCTCTTCAGAACAAAATCATTGCCAGGTGAGCATGCCTGTGTTTTCATGCGTTGTCATAGAGAATCACATCAAATCCGCACTCTCATGTATATTAAATGTATATTCCATGCACTAGTTATGCATGAAAGCATGTTTTCGATGGTAGGTGGTGTGGATTGCCGGTGACTGGGTCGTCCCCGGTGATGAAGCTGACATCATCTGGAAATGTCATGCTTGTCACGTTTTCGTTTAGTCGTCAGAGACATGGCGCCATCTTCAAGGCCTATTTCCAGGCCATACCAAAAGCCGGTGTGTGTTTACCTTGTGGGCCATTTCGAACTATAATTAACACCTAAATCCTTGCAATAAATCTCTCCTGTCGTTCTTCATCGCCAGAATGCGGAGGCTTTCTGTCAGCTTGGAATGGCACCGTGGTATCCCCTTACTATCCTGCCTACTACCCTCCAAACGTGGACTGTAACTGGAAGATCAGGGTGAGTTGAGGCCAGCGATGGTTCCCATGTCCTGACTCTGCTTCTCGGTGTTCCTGCACATGGCTTGTGAACTGTATTCACAGCCAGGGGGGGTGGGGGGGTGGGGGGGGATGCTCCTTCTTTTGTGCTAGAGTGCATCCTTTGAAGGCGGCTGACTGTGGTTTCTCTTTCAGGCTCCGCTACCTGGCTACTTGCTATCCATAACCATTGTGATGCTGGATATTCAGGACTCACCCTCCACGAGCAGCTGCGAGAAAGACTGGCTGGAAATCGGTGGTGTCAAGTGAGTGTCTGCTCTTTCAGAAGGTTCTGAAAAACGTTCTGCCTCTGAATCAGAAGGTTTTGGGATCCGACAGTATTTTACCGAGTATGTTTGCACCTGTATGTGATTGACTGTACTGGTGAATGTGTGTTTTTCCCTGTGATTAGACTGTGTAATCCAATTGGGGACAGCAGCAGGAAGAGGATCTACTCTTCCCCCGTGTTACTGCACTTTCACTCCGACGAGTCTCTGACTCACAAGGGCTTTTACCTGGTGTACAGAGCCTTCTCCCCAGAGAGCAGTGAGCACACTATCCGTTTGTGTTCTCCCAGCGTCTGCTGAATGTATGACAATGTTTGGGCTTTATTTTGCAAAGCACCTTGGCTGTGGCTTGCTCGGTGAAGTGCCTTTGTGCCGTGGCCGTCTTGAACCCTGTTGTTTGTCATGGCGTGGATGCTTTGTAATGTTTCTGGGCCACTAAAGGTCAAGTGTAGTGTTACAATCTTTTTAGTCAACTACCAGAGCATGTAATTTACTGTCAGTATTTACACCGTGCGTGTTTCACTCCAGCGTGTCCGAGGCAGTTCCGCTGCGGAGACGGACGCTGTATTCCTCTGAGGAAAGTGTGTGATGGAGAGAAGGACTGTGCGGACGGTCGGGATGAGGCCAAGTGCTGTAAGTAGGCTTGTGCGATATGACAGTATTATTGTCTCTACACGACATTCCCAGTAAGGTTCATCAGTGATTAAATTCAATCATTAAACCCGTCCCGCAAAAACACTGGCGTATGCTTGTAGGAGTTATTACTCAAAAATAAGCGATGAAAATAAGTGATTGGACAACAAGCATGTTAGTCCGGAGTGATCGGTTTAGGTGTTTAATCTCTCCAACGTTAACAGACACATCCACCATCAATTTCAACACACTCTTATTTTCTGTTAAATTAAATGGATAATATATTTTTTTATTTATTTACTGTTTTTACACCTTTTTCTTAAGCAATAGTCAAGCATGTTAACAATCAATAATTAATTCATCATTAATAATAATCATAACAATTTTTTTTCTCGGTTTAAACTTTATTTAAACATGTCTAGCAGCACACAATACCAAATTTTTAAAAATCTTTTACAAAGGAATAAATATAAATTAATAATTAAAAAAAACATAAATATATATACAAATAAATCTAAAAATACAATATTCAATACTTTCCATTGCTTGAAGTGCGCCCTCTTGTGGTGTCAAGTTAATTGAAACATGAGCGATGGAGAAATTTGATGCAAAACAAACAATACATTTTTAATCCATTAAATACTTGAAAGCAAATGAGTCCAAAATGGTCAAATGTTTTTCACTGACAGCCCCAGAACAAAGTGTAAAATCTAATACTATAACTAACATCAGTGGTGATTAGAAAAATGGAATTATATGGATTATAATTATATATTATATATCCTTATAATTATAATTATAAGGATTATATGGAAATGTGATTGTTTCTCTGGACAGCGATGTGCAAACCGGGAGAGGTGTACTGTGGCAGCGGGCAGTGCAGACCACACGGCAGCCAGTGTAACCTGCAGGCTTGTGGAGACAGCAGCGAGGAAACGAACTGTGGTAATGTAGTCCCTTAACTCCTAAAGCCTGACCTGATCTCAAACCTGCGTGAATTTATCACTACACATGCTTGCTTTTGTTCCCTTTCTCTTATTGACATTATTATTCTCATATTAGCAACTAGCAAAGTCGTCATGATTGCATAATATCTTATAACGCATGTATTCACGTGTCTGCTCAGGATCTGTTCCCCTCTCAGCAGGTAAATGTTACCACATGTGTTCGAACAAAATATGCCTGCCAAAGTCTTCAGTGTGTGACGGAGTCTTAGACTGCAAAGACCGCAGTGATGAGCTCAACTGTACACGAGCCTGTGAGTTCCGCTCGGTATTAAGTTACACTAAGAATTAGTTAAAGGAAAATGAAATATACACAGTTTTCATCAAGAGGAAAACTTTGGCACTGGGGATTATGAAAATGGATAAATCACAGTTAAACTTCAAAGAGCACTAATTAAATTCTAAACCACATCAGATGCCTGTGTGATCTCCCTGAACAACTCAACGTAGCTTGCGTCAGATATTTACAGTAGAGTTGGGTGAGGTTTTTAACTAAAGAAGCAGATGATGTAAATTGGTTGATTTTTCAACATTAGGAGAAAAATAATGTGTTTTCAATCAGTCTTAGGTTTAAACTTAAACTTTAAACTATTTCAGTGAACACAGGTCTCCGAGCTCCCCCAAAGTGTGTCTGTTAATACTCCAGCTGGGGTTCCACTCAGATAATGCATTCTTTCACACCTCAAACCCCCTCTGTTTCACTCCTCCTGCGAACGCGCTGTTTCAGTGTCTCTGTAAATGAGCTACTGCTGAGCCACACCTCCTCCAAAAACAGCAGAGCTGAACGGCAAGCCGGGGTGGGGGGGCGGATCTTCTTATATGAGGTCACATTAGGGGGAAGATCGGACTGGCTTTTTTTAACCCCTGGTCAATAGACAAATAGAAAAAAGACTAAAAAGCAGGGAATGTTTTTTTTTTTTTTTCCCCAAGGTTTGAACTCGACTACAAAGTGAATTTTACAAAACAGGTCCGCTATAGAATCATGTGCTAGTATTTCTATTGTTCATCATGTCTACATTTTATTCCTCTCGTATGTGTGAGTAATTTCTCCCGGCTAAGTCCTGCTTTTCTTTTGCGTGTAGTTAAAGGTTGCTCGCCGACATCCTATAAATGTGCGAACGGCAAGTGCATCGCAAAGGTGAACCCAGAGTGTGACGGCATCAAAGACTGCAAGGACGGATCTGACGAGCTACGCTGTGGTGAGCCTCCAACTGCTAACACCCAGACTCGCCCGTAGCGAGGCTTTTTCGTTCACTCGGAGAGTTCAAAAAGCTGTTCGGACGTCTGTGTAACCATAAACACCTGCTCAATTATGCATGGAGAGGAAATGCTTTAGCGGTATTTAATAACACCACATCCTGTGCAGCAGTGTGAGATTTTGGATTTATTTCAATAGAGTCATCACATTCCTATTTAATTTTCACACCTCTAATAACCTAAAATAATAAACTGATCCCCATCTCTATTCCTGCAGCTTATATTGTCATATTAGACCTTTAATTCTAGTCAGTCAGTAAACAAAATGGTTTAAATGCTGGAAAAGTTCATGTTCTAGCTTCATCTTTTACAAATACGAAAGTGTTTAGGGAAAATGTGAAGATTCTGTGTGTTGCATTGTGTTTTAATGATCCTGGCGGAGAGGCTGTCAACAAGCTGTGTAAGATGTGTGAATGTGAATCATCTGCAACACTGTTCTGTGTTAAACACAGACGTTTAAATCGACATCATCTTTCAAAGAAAAAAAGTGAAACGGCAGATACTTCAAGTCTCTTCATGTTTTGTTCGTATGGTTTACATGAGGCAAAAAAAAAAAATGTTTCGCCCTAATACATTACCCTAACATGCATGAAAAAAACGGAACTTTTGTTTTGTGGACAGATAAGTAACGTGAGCCGTACCTACAGTATACTGAACCCAGACTTGTGCACTGCTCTGTTCTCACTGGAGCAGGGTGTGGCATTCGACCGAGGAAACGGGCGAAGATCGTGGGAGGGACGGACGCCCAGGCAGGTTCATGGCCCTGGCAGGTGAGCCTGCAGATCGAGCGCTATGGCCATGTATGTGGAGCGTCGCTGGTCAGCAGCCGCTGGCTCCTCTCCGCCGCGCACTGCTTCCAAGACTCGGACGCCATCAAGTAAGAAACGCTTTGGTTCACAATTTCTTCATCAATACATCTCTCTTATGAGGTACATTTTCTACTGTAGTTCGACTTTAAAGCTAAAAATGTTACGTCAGGACTGATGATTTATATACAGTATGAGTATAAATCGTATAACTTCTTTTTTTTTTTTCCAGGTACTCAGATGCTCGTGCCTGGAGAGCCTACATGGGCATGCGGGTCATGAACTCAGTCAGCAACGCTGCCGCCACACGCCAGATCCGCAGGATTGTCCAGCACGCCCAATACGACCAGTTCACCTCCGACTATGACATTGCCCTCCTCGAACTCAGTGCCCCTGTCTTCTTTAACGATCTGGTTCAGCCTGTGTGTGTTCCAGCCCCATCGCATGCCTTTACCTCCGGCACAACCTGCTTCGTCACTGGCTGGGGAGTCCTCACTGAGGAAGGTAAAGCTTTGATGGATTCACCGCTAGTCGCTAGGGTACACTTTCATCTCTGCCCTCTTGTGGTCAGTACGTGCAAGCTGTCTTCCTGGAATGTTTTTTTGTTTGTTTTAGGTGAGCTGGCCACCTTGCTGCAGGAGGCCACAGTAAGCATCATCAACCACAAAACGTGCAACAAGATGTACGACGATGCCGTGACTCCCAGAATGATCTGTGCAGGGAGCGTACAGGGTGGAGTCGATGCCTGTCAGGTGAGTTCCTGTGTGTGAAAATTCTGCATCTGAATTGGCTCCATCTTTAATGTCGCCATGTGTCTGCATGCAGGGAGACTCTGGAGGGCCACTGGTGTGTCTAGAGCGCGGTCGGAGGTGGTTCCTGGCTGGCATCGTGAGCTGGGGCGAGGGATGCGCACGGCAAAACCGGCCTGGGGTTTACACACAGGTGATCAAGTTCACAGACTGGATCCACCAGCAGACTAAAGGCCAGGTGTGACAAAAAAAAAAAAAAAAAAAAAAAACAGCTTGGAGTTCATCATGATTTGCACACACTCTTTCGTTCTTCACGGACATCAACCCAGACGCCATGGTGCGTAGTGACACCGCCAACTCCGTCAAGGCCTCCTCTCAGTCCAGTCCTCCAGGCCTCATCGTTCACCACCTCATACACAATGCTCGTTTTTTTTTTTAATGGATTCAAAATATCGAACGACGGACAGTTAGTTTAGTACATTAATGCTCAATTTAAAGACAAGTGTCGAGATATGAAGAGTACTGTGTATGCTGCATCACTAGTAACATGCATTTAATCTTATCAACGGCGTAAACGATATTTATAGACTGATAAATATACTTCCCTTATTCATACACCATTAAGAGTTATAAAGGCCATATAATTAACGTACTGTGAAATTGTTTGCGTGTAAATGAATAGGAACAAGCTGCCCAAGGAGTCACGGTGAAGGAAAAAAAAAAAAAAACACAACATGCTGATTTGCTGATTCAGTATCGAGTTTTTTTTTTTTTTTTTTTTAGTAATTGTTTTTTCATATTAATAATTTACTGCTTTTAAGCAATATTTGGTTTGAATTTATCACCCTGACTCATGCGGGTAAAGAGATTTCAGGAACCTGACATAAGGCAGGTTCTGTAGCATGTACGTAACTACTCCATTAATGCTATAACATTATTTATCCTACATATGTGTTATTTTTAAATTCAATTGTTTTACAACTCAAATGTAGGAGCAATTTCATCAAATTAGGGTGAGTGTACAGATTGTTAAAGTGCAGATATAAGTCTCGTATACTGCTGATACTCGTTCCCACACCGCCCCCTATCGGTAAGAGGAAGCACTACAACTCCTTTGCAGGTCCCTTTTTCTTATGTCCTTACTGTACTTCCTTATTTCTCTGGATCTGGATGTCAGATGATCACAATTTATGTTTATGTTACATCTGAAATATTAGACATATAATAAACAGAGGTGCTATACCAGTTCGTCTTTGCTGTCATGTGATTCTGAGTGTACGGTCAATTGTTAAAAGGAAACAGGGGGGAAATTCCCAAATTGTGTATTGTTAAAGCACTGAATAAATGTATGACATTGAGCCCAAGTGGAGCCCAGTAAATTAGTAAATTTAACTGGAATTTCAGCTTATTTACTTTATTATTATTTAAATGTGTATTGTTGAATTGTCAATCAGTTACAATCAGAACCTTCCTTGTACTGTTCATAATGTTTATAACATACATTCTGTAGCATTAAAAAAATTTTTTTTTATACTTTTAAACCTTAAACTAAAAGATTAGTGGATAGTTTAATAAGGAACTGCAATGGTAACAACAGCCGCTACAATCAGATGGCTGTTAAAGCCAGTCAAGCTAAAATAATGATAAACCAGGCATAGCAGCCGTAATCATTCCAAACAGTAGCCTTATTATTCATGAAGCACAGCAGGAAACATACATATTTACTAGGATAGTGTCAGGGCTGTAGCTCGTATTTAAGGTTAATGCTAAGGCCATCAGGAGGTCACTGTTAGATCCACCTTTAACTTCGTGCTTGGCTTGGATTCTGGCTCACTTGTACAATGGATATTAAAAGTCCACTTGTCCCTGTTAAAGCTGCAGGTTTTGTTTTGTGATGTAAAAGTGCTAAACCGTCTCAGGATACAGCCAGGATATATAATCTCCCATCTTTAATGTGAAAATGCAGCAAACAAGATTCAATAAAACTATATAAAAAAAATACATTGACCTGATTGCACATGTGTGTACAGTCTTCTATACTGGGTTATGCGAGCGAGCTCAGAACAAACCAATCGGATTTTAAGCTTACAGCATGGTTGTGATCAGCTCTGAGTGCTGATATTCAGTATAACTGCAGGACCTCGAGTGTGCCATTGCTTGGATACAACAGTTCTACAAACCCCATTTATTATCAACAGATTATGATTTGTTTGTTTATTCAACCAGTTTTTTTGCTCTGCCATCACTCATCCTTCAGTGGCTGCTGGAAACTAATTAACCGCAACTGACGGAACTGGGAACTGAAAATTAGTGTCATTAACAGGGGTGAAAGTAGTTTAAAATTCCTATGTAGACAAAAGGTGACCATGGAAGAAGAAAAAAAAAAACATGGAGGTGGTGGACAGTCCTAAGAAACTTTACTTAAAATTTTCACTCATTCTGCTTTAGAATATCAGCTAACTTCGAATTTGTGGGGTTGAATCCCAAATAGCTTAAAATGGAAAGTTGGTGTACAATTGGATCAGCTGTGATGTGGAGTGATGCACAATGTTAAACATCCCAGTGCTCGTGCTTTATCAGCAATCATGGAGTGCCTCTCATCCGATCACATTAATTGGTCAGAACTCACTGTGGTTTAATTATCATACACTTGAGAGACTCTGATTAATCCCAAACAAAGATTAGCATAATTTTCTTGCTTTTATGCCAAGAGACGATTTTAAGAAGGTGCAGGAATAGGTGCCAAATCCTGGACACGTCCTTCATGCCACAACAATCTCATGTATTCATGACACACTGGTAAAAAAAATTTGTAAGTTGATTATAGCTGTACAGTTAAACTTTAAATCATTTATGCACTCTTGAACAGGAGGCGCGTCACACGTTAACCAGAAAAGGCTATGTGGGTTCAAAGCTATCATTCCAACCAAGTACCAGCCACACCTGATTCCACATGTTTAATTAGTTGTTCTTGGCTTTCAATAGACTGTCAGGTGTGTCATCTACTTGGTTGGAATGGAAAGCCTGCAGCCACACCGGCCCTTTCTGGATAAACCTTGACACCTCTGCACTAGATTCATACGATTCATTTCCTTATAGACTTTTTTTTTTTTTACAAAGTTGTTGGTTGAAAATTGTTTACAAGACAAATCCCAATAGTGCATTCATTTCTGAAACTAAAAATATTGTTAATAGGTAGTTTTTACTTCAAATTAATGTTTTGTTTTCCTGTCAAGGGGTTTTTAAGCCTTAAAGGAAGCAGGAGCAAGCGCTGCCTATTTAGGAAGTCTGAGAAGAGACCCATTAGTGAGCAGGTGTGTCCAGACCATTTCACTTTTAGTAGATTACAGTATACCTATTTAAAAAAATAAAACAGGATAAGCAAAACAAATTACAGTATATGACCAAAAGTTTGGACACCCCTTCTCATTTAGCGAGTTTTCTTTATTGTGTTCTTTAGCCCAAACGCGTCTCTTCTGCTTGTTGCCTGTCCTTAGCAGTGGTTTCCTAGCAGATCTTCTACAATGAAGGCCTGATTCACACAGTCTCCTCTTAACAGTTGTTCTAGAGACGTGTCTGCTGCTAGAACTCTGTGTGCCATTGACCTGCTCTCTGATCTGAGCTGCTGTTAACCTGCGATTTCTGAGGCTGGTGACTCGGATGAACTTATCCTCCGCAGCAGAGGCGACTCTCGGTCTTCCTTTCCTGGGCCGGTCCGCATGTCAGCCAGTTTCTATGTAGCACTTGATGGTTTTTCGGTCTGACTGACCTTCATTTCTTAAAGTAATGATGGCCGCTTGTTTTTCTTTACTTAGCTGCTTTTTTCTTGCCATAATACAAATTCAACCTCTTTGAATGAGAAGGTGTGTCCAAACTTTTGGTCTATATATATATATAAATTGTTTATATAAAAATGTAATAATCTTTTATATAACAAAATTACTGATTTACTGTATCACACAGTTCTTTTATTAACTAAAAGTGACTAGAAATAGGTAACAGCCCGCATTGCTATCTCACTGCTCTGAGCTTTTTAACAAAGTTTATGGCTGTTATTGTTGGTCTTTTGGCTGCTTCCATTGAGGGGCCGCCACAGTGGACCATCTGATCCGCACAACAACCCTCCAATTTTATCCAGGCTTGGGACTGGCAGTGCATCCAGTGGCTGGGGTTTTGGGCATTGAGTGGAAATCGAACCCAGGCCTTCAACATGGCAGGCAAGAAACCTACCATTGAACCACCAATGGTCTTAACAATGTCTAAGGTGTTCGCACAAATGAAAAAAAAAAAAAAAGTTCTGAGAACAGAACTTTTGTCAGCAGCTCACGACTGGTGATGCTATGTGGAGTGATCAGCTGAAGGGCAGAGGAGTGATGGTGCCACACTGCCTTCTGAAAACAAAGACACGCATATTATGCTAATTCCTAAACTTGGCACCTCATCCAGGGTGGACCCAGGGGGACTCCAGGACCCCCTGCAAGGCTGCATACAGACTAAAGAACACGATAAAGCTGTATGGATGATGAATGAGAGTGTGAAGGAGTGTGTGCATGGTGATGTGAGGATGTGATGGACTGGTGTCCAATCATGTCAGTGGAATGGGATAAAGGTAAGAGACAGAGAGAGAGAGAGAGAGAGAGAGAGGGAGAGAGTAACTGTCATCTGTGTGATCAGTGACATGTTAAATCCCTGACACCCTGGAGAACTATTAAGAATTACAGTACAGTAAATATTAAAATAAAAAATAAAAAAAAAAGTGAAGATTTTTCATGCTATAAATAAATAAGTGACCTAAAGAAGAGAATAATGTGAAATACTGAAAATGCTGAAAAATGAAAGAAGTTCCAGTAAACCTGTTGCAGGACTGGCCAGTCGCGCACTGAAGGGTGTGTCAGCGGCGCGTGCGTGCGTACCGGAAACTACGGGAGCGCTGGGACGAATAAATCCCCGGTGCACTGCCCACAATGGACAAGAGACAGAGTGAGAGGCAGAGAGAGAGAGAGAGAGAGAGTGTGTGTGTGAGAGTGTGTGAGTGTGTGTGTGGGGGGAATTTCATCAGTGAAGTGATTTCGACAGAAAGGACGCTTACCGGAGCAGCGCGCGAGACACCGAGTTAACTGGAGCACCGTGCAGTGTTTGATCTTTACACATCAAAGAAATCAATCAAACGCGGGGAGAAAAGATCAAAGTGATTCATAAGAAGCGGAACTTTTGTCACCAAGATGATGTTGGAGATCTTTTTATTGATGCTGTGTGGACTGACGAGCCGTGTCCTGACCAAAGGTAGGTGTTTCACAAGGAATGATTATTAGCAATAATCATCATCACCACCAGTATTATTATAATTAATAATTATTATTATAATACATCGAGTATACATGATGAGAAACATTTATAACTTAAGCAGTGTTTAAAACCAACAACTATATTTATTTCAATATACACATACAGGTCAAATAATAGTTACTTTTATAGCTTATATTTATTACAACTAATTATTATTGTGATGGATGCATGCGCATGATTAAATAATCCAACTGTACTTGTATATTAAACATATATCTGTTCCCCTCTTCTAAAGCGTAACTGTACATTTTATACCCGCTAGCATCGCGATAAAGGTCAAAGAAAAAGTATTATTACACGTGTTCAAGTCAAACCGGGACTTTTTATTATGCAGAATAACAGAACAGAGTCATGAGACTTACAAAAATTTTTTAAAAACTCCCTTTATTTCTCTATATAATCCCCTGCTACACTGTTGCACTTGTCCCAGGGTTTCACTAGTGCGCAGATACAAACACGTTACCATCAAAAACTTTCCCAGGACATCCATTAAAGGAACTCCTTAAATGGCCCTTTCCATCAATGAAAAGAAAAGAAAAAAGCCTGGTTTGATCACCAAAGGCATTCTGTGTTTGCACAACCTCATACTTCCCATCGCACCACTTGCGCATTACAGGAACTTGGGAGTAATTTCCACATCCCAAGTACAATACTGACATAACTCTGAGCCATTTCCACATCTTTGGGTCATTAAAGGAGTTTCTGGGAGGCCAGTGTTTCAGTCCGATCACGGCTCCGGCGTACTGAGACGAACTTTCTATCTCGATGGAATCCAAGCACTAGTGAGACGCTGGGATAAGTGCATTGTAGTGGAGGATTATATAAAAGGTTTATAACTGTGTTCTGTTATTCAAACAAAAGTCATATACAATCAAAAGTCCCAGTTTGACTTGAATGCCCCTATTATTATTATTATTAGTAGTAGTAGTAGTAGTAGTAGTATTACTGTACTTACTGCACTAAAAGTTAAAAAACTTTTAAAGAAAAATATCTAAAATGGTGAAAGATTTCAGAATGGAAAGCTCTCTGTGCTCCTGTTTTGGCTCTTGTTCAGTCACAGAGGGCGTTTATTTCCTGAGCATGATGACTTTCTAATATAAATGACTGCGGGGTCACGACCACCACAAGGAAACTTTGGAAGTGCGCATGCATGCACAGGCCCTGCAGCTAATCAGCGTTCATGACTAAAACAGACCCCGAGGGAAGGAAGGATGGAGGGCAAACACCCTGCATCACTCCCCTGCTTTTTACACCAGTGGTTTTTTTTTAAACCTGCCTTCCAGCCCACAAGCTTTAAACACTTCTTTTTTTTTTTTTACTACAATAATAAAAATATGCAAGCACAAGTGAAAAGGCATGAGAAATAAGAAATCAATCGCGCAGATCTGATTCCTCTGTCAGTTCTAGTCAAACTCTAGGGCAAATCGATTTCTCGTCAAAACAACTGTAACTAAATGAAACTGCTGTTTATTGTGCACTGATGTGGATGATTTGTTAAATAACTTCAGGGCATGAATAAAGGTGTATACGGGTTAGGCTAAGTGAAAGAAAGTTTTAGGCCTTTAAAATATTTTGCAGAAAAAAATAGTAAGCACATTAAATTAGTTTCTATGTGGCCCATTTCAGTTTTCAAAAAATCTTAAATTTCACATAATATTTGTTGTATTTAATTAGTGAGAATAATGTGGAAAAAAAAAAATATATATATATATATATATATATATATAAACATGGATCGAGTGATGCCGGTCTTTAAGGTTATTTGCTCATGTTAATCACGTTAGTCCAGGGCAAAGTAGGTAGATAGATAGATGGATAGATAGATCCTGAGGGGAATTCAGAATTCAGACACGCAGAGTAACAATAAGCACAGTAGAAAAACAGGCTTGTAGTTTTGATTGCATAATGTAGAGCATGCATGCAGAAGACACATGACATGTGGGAGATGACTTATGCTACAAACAGTACAGTGTTAAACTACAGGAACAACACAGAATGAGTGACAGCGAGGCATATTTCATATAAACACAGTTCCTCACGTAGGCACTTTTTTTTTTTTTTTTTTTTCTCGCAGGTATCATGCATAACATAAAAAAAAACACCAACTTACAATAGACCAGCTCTTGTTTCAAAGGGAACCTTCAACTCGCTGATTACGTGGTGGGTTGACCCAGGTGTGTTGGTTCAGGGAAATCGTCTCTGCTTGACAGAGAAGATACGGGGTTATACACACTTCCCTTTCACCCCGTGGTCCTGATACTGATTTAACACCCAACCGAATGTTAAATGTTACGTTACAACGGGTATGACCTTTAGAGTGTAATTAGTAACAAAAGCTTGCTTTGGTGTGTGTAGAATATGCTGATTGAGACCTGGGCATCCAGCCATTATATTGCCTTGGTTTCATGTCGTGTGGAACTAATTGACTCAGCTTCCTTTTTTTAAATTGAAACAGCAGCTTAGTATATAGGCGCCGTGTGAGAATGCTGGCAAGGAAATGAAGCTGTGAGTTTGGCATAGACAATGGCGAAAGCCACCAGTGAACTCCAGACCAGGATGCATTAAGACGGCGTTTGGGAATGCATTGTGTCGCTGCAGTGTACATTTAAAGTAAGGAAACAGATCGATAGTGCTAGTGAATTGACGACATTTATCATTTATCAAAATGTTGACTTGTGTGTTCAGGTTGTGTGTTAGTTTTCTTGAGCGTATGAATTCAGAAGGAGGTCTACAAATCCCGCATACACACATTATACGTGTGTAGAAACGACTAGAGGTTACATTAAAATGGAGTGAACCACAATCTCTTCAATTACTGTAGAGGTTTTGATGTAAAGTCAAATGTGATTACATACAAGGGCGAGATATTATTCAAATCTACTGTATATCCCAGAGGTATAAAAACATATTTCACTTCCTCTTCCACTACACACTTAGAGACAATGGGGGTATTTACTTAGAAATGGTTGATTGGTCAGATATACAAACACGAGAGTGAAATTCAAGTGTAATTCTGATGGCATGATTTTCGACGTATAATAACAAACTTTTTTTTTTCTTCCAATAAACACTGACTTTGTGTTAGCTAACAAATAATTATACGTTAATAAATCGGTATAAATTATACATTTCCGTTTCTATCATTTCTATACCGATGAGTTTCAAGGTGTCTTTCATGCCAGCATCTCTTAAAGGTGTGTTTTCCTTTCCATATACAAGATGCAGAAAATAAAGGAAGGTTCAACTCTCCAGTGCTGGATGTAACTGAACGAGAGATCGTCATGGAGAAGAACCAGACGCTGCAGCTGAACTGCAGGTGATAAATCCAGAGTATTTCACTGAATAGTTTTATAGGTTTATAGACGTAGAGGCTTTATACAGTACAGTTGGACTGGTGAGAGGTCGTTGATGAAGTCATTATTAGTTAATTATCATAGACGAGTAAGTATAGTGGAATAAACTGTAATTATTTTAGCATATTTATGTAAAAAAAAATAGTAGATGGGAAAAAACGATGGCAGAGTGCACACTCCCGAAAAAACAAGATTAAATCGCAAAGATAAGATGATTATGAGATAAAGAGTTGCACCATCTTCATCCTAAACTGTGCCAAAAATCAGCTATATTATACATCAATCACCAATTTTACAGGGGGCGATGGGAGCTGGAGTGGGTGTTCCCCTCGAGTGCGAACAAGAGCCACCCAAGTGTCCGCGTCGAACATAATCTTTGTGGCAGGCGGACAAACCACTACTGCAGTCGCCTGATCCTCAGCCCTGTGTTAGCCAAGCATACAGGCTCCTACCGCTGCCGCTATGCCGACAAGCATCACAAAAACACCTCCGTCTACGTCTTCATCACAGGTAAGAGGCTCCATGGGCAAATGTAGTGACAGGCCTAATGTCCTGCTCGAAGATCTGGTGTACTAGCCAGCCACTTTTGTTACGGCTAAACAGGATGCAAAAGCAAGCCAATAATATCTAAACAGCATTTTCTTCCAGAACAGCACATCCGACTGAGTAAATAGTTCTGGCATGGTTTCTCACCGGCTCCCCATTTCTTGTCTATATATAACCTGTAACTTTCATTTAAGTGCTACCTTAGGGAGGGACAGAAATAGCCCCAGCTGTCGAAAGGCACTGCTCCTGGGCAGCCTTTCCCGAGGCAGCAGGTCTTATCTCCCTCGCTCAGCCTCTCTGTCCGCATCCTGTGGTGCTCATGGGGGGCTGGCGAGGGACGGGGATGGGGGAATAGGATGTCTCCCTTGGCAGAGGAGGCCTGAGTGTTTCTAAATGAAGGTGAAAGATATGGGTACTAAACTCTGGAAGCATCCAGGGGCGATGGAGATTAGCTTCAAGGCAGGATCGCTCGCGAGGAAGCCGCAAAAACGTTCCCAGAAACACAGACCTCGAAAACGTCAGTAAAATAAGCCCCCGGTCACCTAACAAGGCCTCAGAGGGCCATCAATTGCCCTTGTGTCCATGTCTGTTAAGCCTCTCCTTCTTTTATATGGAATCAAAGCACATCAAGGAAACCCCTGCATCCAGGAGTCCTTGGGGTACTTTTGTTCAAATGTTCAGAGATTTTTTTTTTTTAATCTTTCCTTTAAGTAACAAACAATGGAGTGAGCAACACCCAAGCTGTTTCAATAACACAAGACGATTCTAGCTGCAAATGAAAGTGCAACCGAGGCTTTTGATACTGTAGCTAGCGAACTGTATTTCTTGCTGACTTCAAATTGTTCTGCAATCAAATTGCACGTCTGCGTGGTATTTGGCAAAGCAAGTTTGACTGCTCAAAGGAATGTGTATATGTTTTTTCCTGACCCCAGTGTTTGGGTTTCAGATAGCCAGCAGCCATTTGTAAAGGTGCAGAAAGAGAGCCCAGAAGTGGTCTACATGAAGGAAGGACAAGACTTGGTGTTCCCCTGCAGGGTCACCAACCCTGACACCAAAGTCTCATTAATCAAAGTGAGTACATTTAAGCAGTCTCCTAAAATGCTTTCCCAAATTAACCTCTGAGCATGTTATGTGTTGCTAATAAATCCTTGTACTGTCCACGTGACACGTTTGCTCAAGCCCCATCCATATGTCATCGTCACCATCATCAACATAATCATGGTCAGGAAAATCTTCTGAACCTGTCCTTATCTTGGCTCTCCACCCAGTGTCTTCCCTATTTCCTTTATTCATCTATTTAAATCCACAGACAGCCCTTCTGACCACAATATTACACAATGTTTCTCTGATATTTCATTATTTGGGCTGGTTAGATATATACTAATTTATCGCAATGAACAGTGATTGTGCAAAAATTGTGCAAATTGTATTAACCATGTGTTTGGGAAAATTGTTTCTTCCCTTAATCTCTCCACCCAGTAACCACTGGCATTATCGCAATTTCTCATGGTCCCATTGTCTCCCTCTGTCTTCCCTCACATCTCATCACCTTCTCCACCCATGTTCATCATAACAGTCTCCTTCCCAACCCCATGTTCTCTGTTCACTCTCATGTAACCTTGGTGAGACTCCTCAAGTCATCTACGACTCCTTTTTTTTTCCCATTGGCCCTGATCCATGAATCGGTTTGCGTGAGGGAGGATGCGTGTGACTGGGTGTGTGTTTGTGTATTACGACCAGTCCTTCACTGGTCTCCATGTGACAAAGATACCTGTCTTACGCCAGCAGGCAGAGAGAGTGGCGCCTCTGGCTTCCTCCAAATTCCTGGCACCATGGAGATGTAGACAGGACGCTGGGGTCTAAGTGCCTCCACATTAATGCCCTTGTACCTGGGGAAATGCTGATGTCTTTTCCAGCTGGTTGCCTCAACTCGGCCCCTAATCGGACATTAATTGGGATAATGAATATGGCCTGTGGACAAGTTGTGCAGTGTCTCTTTTACCAGAGATCTATTCACACCATTTATGGCTATCACTGCCTCTGAGATTAAAAAAAAAAAAAAAAAGAAGGAAAAAAAAAAGCACTTCTGGATGAGTCTCAGGATGGACGAGTGCAGAAGGGAGCGAAACGACCAGTTCCCTTTGCGCTCCCTTTGGCTCCCCTTCCAGGATGGAAGCTGTTTTGGGATTTGCCATCGATATGACATCCCTCTCCTCCCCTTGGCCTGAAAAAAGCTTCCTATTTAATTTCAGCTTGCTGTGTTTATGTAATGCTTGACCCTACGCACAGAGTCACAAAGGTAATCAGTCTAAAAATACAAGGCCATCTCGTTCTCCCGCTCAAACTTGGACTGTAACACCGTCTTAGAGTAGTTTTTTCCGGAAAGGATTTTTCTTCCCTTTTTTTTTTTTTTTTTTGGACAATATCTTTAATCTCGCACCTCTCGCATGTGGAAGAATACTCCAGGGGCCAAAGTCTCACAGAAGCTGTGAAAGTGGCCAGAGGGGCCCTTCCAGAGATTGACCCGAGGGCCCCAGCCGCTGTGTCTATATCCTGTAGTAACAGGATGTGAGGCGATGGACCGGAGTCACGTTTCCACATCCTCAACACTCTCGGGCTCTGTATGAGGGCTTCTGGAAGAGGGGTGAAGGGGGGCATCTTATAGTACTACGTGTAGATTGTAAGACCTTAAAACAGGAAACCCTGGCTATGTAAGAGCTGTATGGGAACGCATTGAAAAGGGCTTAGCTAACACATTCACGGTGTTGACCAGTTCACACTGGAAAGGAGGTGTCCACCTGATCCCTTGAGAAAGGGCAGGGCACTTCCAAGCTGTCACAGCTTCTCCAGTAAACATTTCCTCCTCTGGATTTAGAAGAAAACATAATCATAATCATAATACGGCTCTCCAAGAATTTCTGGCAGTCAAGGCCTTGTTACCAAATCTTTCTTATTTTAACTCAGAAGATATTAGAAGTAGATATACATGCATTGGCTAGATGCTACAAGGTTAGGCTGTTTAACTGTAGTTAATTTTTTTTTTTATCCTCAATAGCCGAAAGGGTTCCTGTTAAGCTGAATGATTCATGTTCCAATCGTTGCAGTTTCCTGACCGAAGACTTGGCGCAGATCACAGGAACATCATTTGGAATAACAGAAAGGGTTTTGTTATCCGAAGTCCCACGTACTTCTACATTGGTCTTTTTTCCTGTGAAACCACCATCGGTAGGATAACGTACACCAACAAGTTCCTGACTTACAGACCAGGTACGATAACAGCTGACAGATATCTCAAGGGCTAATTTTGATCTTGTAAATGAACTGAGCTTTCACTTTTGTTTGATTCTTTCCAGTGAACAAGATCCAAAAGGTGTATCTGAACAGCACTGGCCTGGTACAGGCTCTCCAAGGGGAGCGTCTGGCTTTGAACTGCACTGTTACTGCTGAGTTTAACTCCAGAGTAAACATCGACTGGAGTCACCCTGGAAAGGTATGTGCACGATAGCAGGGCCTGACATATTGCTCTCATTTGAAAGTCAGTTTTTGCACATATTAAAAAGGAAACTTTTACTTTCTCCGCATTGTTCCTGTGTGTAGGCCAATAGGGTCTCGATCACTCGGCGTATAACACAGAGCAGGACCAACGTGGTGTTCTACAGCATCCTCACTGTCCCCAAACTGCAGAAGGCTGATAAAGGAGTCTACACATGCCATGTGACAAGTGGCCCAACAAAACGGGAAGTCAACACCTCCGTTATAGTCCATGGTAACGTTTAAAATTTCCATCACAACAGAAATCAGTCTTAAAAACTCCTTATCATGTATATACAGTATGTGTCTCCTATGAACGCATATATATATATTGTTTGCTTCTCAGATCAGCCTTTCATCAGGTTAAAGCGTAAAGGCGGTCCACTGGTACAGGCGTACGCTGGGCAGAAATTCTTTTGCCTGTCGCCCAAATTACAGGCTTTCCCTGAACCTGAAGTCGTCTGGTAAGACAGCGGGAGATGCAAAAGACTACAAACTCGATTTCAAAACGCAAACTTAAATTTCTTCACGTAAAATGTATTTGTCTGATCGTTTGTCCAGGCTGAAAGATGGGAGGGTAGCGGCTGAGCAGTGTTCACGTTACCATGTGGACGGTTATTCGCTGGTGATTCGGGACGTTGCCGAGGAGGATGCGGGGGTTTATACGATCCTCACACGGATCCAGCAGTTTGGTCTTCATAAGAACCTCACGCTCTCGCTTATGGTCAATGGTGAGCTCGTCTCAAGTGGGGAGAATTTTGGGCAGTTATTCAAGATGCCTCTTTTTGGCATCCAGAAGTTATTCACGTGGGTATTGACCGAAGTACCGTGTTGTTTATACTCCCAGTTAAGCCTCAGATAGGGGAGAAAGCTGTAGCAGGGCGGGACACAGTGACCATGCCACGGTCCAGCAGGCAAGTCTTCCGCTGCACCGCTCACGGCGTCCCACCTCCTCGAATCCAGTGGCGCTGGCATCGCTGCCCTTCTAAAGGCTTGTAAGTGCTACACTATCCTGAGCACGTACACCAAACCGTATACACACCGTATTTGGGCATTAAGCCAGTGTAAATTTTGCAGAAGTTGTATCTTCGAAGCATGGATTGTAAATCTTCATTCACCAAACCAGTGGAGTCATTTCATTCCACCAAACACCAAACTCAGATATCGTTTAAGAGATTGCTTACGAATTGCTATTTTCGTAGCTAATTTTCACACTGTATCTGGTCATGTTATGTTTACAGTTAGTTTATTTTTTGCCTGTCCCTGTAGGACAAGTGTCTTATGTATGTATCTGTTTGTTTGTGAATGCAGACATGTTTTGTCTATTTCAGCATGAATTCAGACAGGGTTTCCTTTTAGCCTCTAGAACAGATGGTTAAGGAGCTCTTTCATGTGCGTGTCTATTCATTTTCGTGTGAACAAGTGTGTGTGTGTGTGTGTGTGTATGTGGATGTGGAT
>JAAGKR010001418.1:52500-105043 GCA_011419295.1 Clarias macrocephalus
TAAAGGTAGAACGAATATGCGGAGATTTTGTTTGCTATAAAGCTGTGAAAGCAAAGTATTATTCAGCATTAATTATTCATTATATATATATATAAATATAACCACAATTTGTAAGTGTCAACTAATTCAGGCTGTGTGTGTCTTGGCTTTCAGACTATAGGTATTTTAACAGTTGGCAAGGCATTAATATCTGGCATCTACCGCTGCGTGGCTTCCAACTCAGTGGGCACAGATGAACTGGACATCCGCTTCTATGTCACAGGTATTTTTAGTTTCCTTAAACAATTGAAACAAAACACTTGCAGCTACTTTTACCACAGAGCTCCTGAAATGTCGTTACATGACAGGCAGGATATATTACCCCTGATAACGTCTTTTAAATATTGCCATGGACGTCATATGCTGTAGATCAGGACTGGGAGTCGAAGCTGTTAGATCATTTTCCCCTCTTCATCTTCCTATATACGTCCATCCATCCATCGCTCGCTCTCTCTCTCTCTCTCTCTCTCTCTCTCTCTCCCTGTCTAATAGTCTGTCCTTCTTTTTCTATTACTTTTGATTCCACATCACGCTAAATTCGGCCCCGGTGACCGTCGTGGCCGTGTGGATTGTTGCAATGTCTACGGGGTGATTAGGGAGGTGAACAGGAACCTGTGCTCCTTATCAGCCCGCTTCCCCAATACCGCCTTACGTGCTTTATTTGGAGAGTTCTGGTGGTGTTCGAGAAAGATAAACATTATCTTCCATCAGGAAAACCTCGAGCGGTTTCCACGGGAAATTTCAAATAGCTAAAGTAAATAAAAGCACTTTGCACGGCGGGGCAGCTCTCTCGCCACTTTTACCGACAATGGCTATTCAACATTGTCATCAAAGGTTCCGAAAGACAAAAAAAAAGAAAAAAAGAAAATCAGCCCGATCAGGAGTCACAAAGTGCTTTTCATGATGTTGTTCTCCACTTTGTTTGTCAAGGTTAACAGCAGTCTTTATAAGCGTCACTCTAAAACGCCTCCTTTTGCTTCCCACCAATAACAGACGTCCAGGGAGGCTTCAGCGTCTCCAGGGACTCCGAGGAGGGGCCGAGGGAGGGCAGGGACTATCACCTGTCCTGTGTGGCCAACAAGCACCTGTATTCCAACATGTCCTGGGACAGAGTGACGGGCAACTCGACAGGCAGCCCATCTCTGTTTGGAGAGCTGACGGAGGGAGAATATTCGCTCGCACTGCGCTTGACGTTAACAAACCTGACAGCGCAAGACTCCGGGAAATACCGCTGCTCTGCCACACACCTGGTCACGGGGCAGCACTCATACCAAGAGGAACTTGTGACGGTTGCAGGTGCGTGTCTTGGTCTCTTTCCGTTCAAGAACCACTGTGTGTCCCATTAACGAATAACCTTAAACTAAAAATAATTAAGCTGACTGTTTTAGCTGCTTCAGCTCACTTTGTGTCCCGTGTGTAGGTGTAGTTTTGTACACTTTGTCCACCAGATGCCCTTGAAAAAAAAAAAAGAAAAAAAAACTGAGAAAGCACGGAAACACTCAGCTATTTCAAAACCCTTTCAAATTGTTCTCTAAACAAGCAAACACTCTTGTATGAGTCACGTAAGGATGTGCTGACTGACATCCACACATAAGAGCTATAGATTGAGTAAAAGGGTGTGTGTGTGTGTGTGTGTGTGTATGTGTGTGTGTGTGTGTGTGTTGGTGGTGGTATGGCGTGGGGGAGACCAGCAAAGGAAATACAGGAAGAAAGAAAGAAAAAGAGAGAGGGTCCTTGGGAACCGAGTTATTCAAGCTTCCTGCAGTCGTTCAATCCAAGGCTGTTTCGAGGCAGAACTTCTTTCACGTGGGAATCCGAGCTGGACAGAAGGAAGAGCACACAATGCTACTTCCCAAAGCGCCTCATCTACAGAGTGCTTCACGGGGGCCGAGAACAATCAGCCAATCAGCAACTGTCAAAGACCAAGGAAAGAGACAATAATCAATTGTCTTCGGGAGGAAAAACATCCAGAACAACAATCAGCTCGTCATGAGGTTACCTGTTCTATATTCCTCTATCCTAGTAGTATCTGGCACGGCTTAACACAAAGACTTCCTTAAAAGAGACTCCTGCAATAACGAGGAAGTGTCAAATAGGTGCACAAACGAAACCTGATCTGGATGTGTTGGAATCGGGATGCAAGGAGTCCGTTGCATCATGATGGATAAGAGAATTATGACGGAGTGAACCAGGCATGCAGCCAGCTGTGAGGGAAGTCACACTTTAGTCAAGTCAGGGCAAAATGGCAATGTTGGTGAAATACCCAGAAAGTTGCCAACAAATGGCTCAAGTCCATTGGCGGAGAGTCAAACTTTCCAGAAGACAATTTGTAATGAAAGAAATAGAGCTCGCGTTCTGTAAATCACTCAGTGCTTCGTTAATGTGGTCCAGTAGGCCTACTTAGACGCCAAGTGACAGAAATATGACATCACCGCGTCCTCTCTAGAGATATCAGTGTATCTTTTCTCTAAATTCCTGGATATGCACAACTTAACATTGACTTTTGGTATCCATGTTTAGTCCTGGAGGCTCCAGTGCTGCTGCGGAACCTCAGCGATTGCAGCGTGAACATCAGCAACTCCGTGACCCTTCAGTGCCCTGCCAGTGGAGTGCCACGACCTCTGATCACATGGTACAAGGACCGGAGGAAGCTCAAGCAGGTGTCTGGTGAGAAAGAAATCCAGGAAGTCTCAATAACTCTTTGAGCTCTTGAGTTCATGGCGTCCTTGTTGGGCGTGTGAGCGAGCCTTCTTAAATCTCCGCTCCTTCCTTGTATCCTGTGTCAACAACTGCTTTGTTGTTTTGTTTAATTCGACTGAAGCAAGCTGATTAATGATTAATGGGTTTTGTGTCCCAGGTATCATGCTGGCGCCAGAAGATGGCACTCTGCACATTGACCGGATCACTGCTGAGGATGAGGGCATGTACACATGTGAGGCCAGCAACGAGAGAGGATCTGTAGAAAGCTCGGCCTACATTTCAGTGGAAAGTAAGAGAACCGAAGCTGTACTGCTATTACACACCGTTTCCTGTAGACGCTATTCTGTTTACTGTAAAACCGTTTACTCACCTGCCCCAATGTATTGAGGTAAATGGGGCCCTAATTACACTTAGCTTCAGTCACGCTCTGTCTCGGGTTCTCTCACACTGTCCGAGTTCAGGAAGGAAGCTGTCTCCTTTTCTCATATCCGACAGGAAAGCGTCTGGTTTACAACTGGTAAACTATTTAGCTATTTGTACATCTTCTAAAAAAAACAAACAAACAAAATAAAAAAACAACAGAAAAAAGAAACAATTCTGGAATGATGAATGGGTGAGGCAGCTCAGTGTTTGACCGGCAGTGACAGTCTGAAAGCAGTACTGAAATATGACTGCCCCCTTTGGGCAGTACTGAGAAATGACAGGATGGAGTAGAGCGGATCAGAGTCAAGGAGATGGAAAAGATGTCAACTGATTGTTCTTCTCTACCTTTTGTGTGTCGCAGATTCGGAGTCGTTCTCTCTGGAGATCCCCTTGTTAGCCTGCACCTGTGTGGTGGCGACTCTCTTCTGGCTGCTCCTAACGCTCCTCATTCGCAAGCTCAGACAGGTGAGGGCCGTTCAGACGATCTCTTTTAGTGAGGAGCTGAACATCTAATGCACTTCCAGGAAAACACATGATGATAGTGTGGCCCAGCACGGTATATCCACTAATCTGAATCTAGGAAGGTCTTAAAATTAATCATGAAGAGACATAAGATGACTAATAGAACACATCAAGGTTTTTGGAATTTTTGTCTGTCTGTTTGTTTGTGCACACATCATGTAAAAACAAATGAACAAATTTTAATGGGGTTTTCACAGGTGTTTTCGGCTCAGCTTGAGGTAACATATGGGCTTTGTTCCATCACAGGAAGAGAAGATATGCTATCTTGAAATTAAATTGGAAAAAGCCCTTATATCATAAAAAAATAAAAATAAAAAACATTAGTTCAGGGGTATCTCAGTGGTTAAGGCATTGGACTTTGGTTTGGAAGGTCTGAGGTTCAAATCCCACAACCACCAAGTTGTCCCTGTTGGATCTTTGAGCAAGGCCCTTAACCCCTTAACTGCACAGATGTATAATGAGATTAAATGTAAGTTGCTCTGGAAAAGGGCTTCTGCTAAATGTAAATGTCTCAGGTAAATATTTCATTTCTCAGCCACTTTTATTTTGTGTACTGGATTTAAAATATATTTAAAGCTGAGGGGAAAAATGTAATAAGGAATGTTATCAGGAGGCAGCACTATAGCCTTGCACCTCCAGGGTCAATGGTTCGAATCCCAACTTCACGTCTGTGTGTGGTAGGTTTCCTTCCAGCCCAAAGAAGTCCAATTAGTACGCTAATTGGCATTTCCAAATTTCATCTAGTGGGTGAGTGTGTGTGTGTGTGTGTGTGTGTGTGTGTGTGTGTGTGTGTGTGTGTGTGTGTGTGTGTGTGTGCGTATGTATATAATATTTGTGCCCTGGATGGGGTGCCAATCCATCACAGGGCAAAAACACACACACTGACACACTGAAGGCATTTTGGAAATGCCAGTTGTTCTTTGAAAACCTACCACACACATACCAGATGGATTGGCGCCTCATCCAGTGTACCCCATCTAGTGTGCCAAGTTCTCTTGGATAGACTCCAGGCCTCCGGGATAAGCAGCATAGTGTGAGTGAGTGAGTGAGTGAGTGAGTGAATGATATGGAGATTCCTATGCCAATAGAACAGCAAATCTAACTGGTTAGTGTTTATTCAAAACACACCATGGACTAATCATATCGCATATCATCCTGAAATACTTTTATTACTACATATAAAAATGAGTTCAAACAAACAGGCCTTTTCATTTATGCTTATGCTTATTTCCAAATATTGTGTCGCAGCCGAACTCAAGAAACAGTAAGACAGAATATCTGCCAATCATCCTGCACCAGGGGGAGGGGCCTCTCGACGAACACTGCGACAGGCTACAGTATGACGCAGAAAAGTGGGAGTTCCCGCAGGAGCGCCTTCAGCTGGGTACGTATTCGTGACGTGTGTGTAGTAGGTATGAGATTTGCATTGTGTTAAGTTGATGGACGTTCTCTCCTTCAACAGAAAAGCCACTGGGACGAGGGGCATTCGGCAGAGTGATGCAGGCGTCCGCTTTTGGCATCAGCAACTCAACCGGCTGCACCACAGTGGCTGTCAAAATGCTCAAAGGTATCCACAGAGAAATGATAACATACTGATTTATGCTTGATTGATTTGTTACACAAGTCGAGTCATGAGTCATGAGATTCCTCGCCTGTCCAACAGAGGGAGCCACCCCGAGTGAGCACAAGGCGCTAATGACCGAGCTGAAAATCCTCAACCATATCGGACATCACCTCAACGTGGTCAATCTCCTCGGCGCCTGCACCAGACCAGGAGGTGTGTGCTTCATCCTCACGCAGTGTTCGTACAAATGAGCCGGAACAAGTTAATCACATCCCACGCTCTGACGTTTAGTCATATATATTATGTATAAATATACATAAATAATGTGCACAATGTATGTACATAACACTGACAAAGATAAACTTGATCAAAGAGCTTATTTCTTTTCTTTCCATTAGTGCTGAATAATCATACTGAAACTTTTTCATTCTCAGGTCCTCTTATGGTCATAGTGGAATACTGCAAGTATGGCAATTTGTCCTCATACCTAAGGAGCAAGAGAGACGTGTTCACTCTAAACAGGGTTGGTCTCACACAAACATACACACACACCAGGCTTTACCATCAGTCTCATATTTAAATGTTCCTCTTTGTTCTAGGTTACACATTTGCCGTATTATTGCTGTCCTGTGCATTGTTTTGTCTTTACAGACAGCCTGATAAGGCTCCACCATATACGAGGATATTTTAAGTGTTTTTTTTTTTAACGTCCTGTTCTCATTTCCTTCTGAAAAGCCTCGCTTTCTGTTTACCACAAACACTGTTTCTAGGTTGACAGTTTTTCACTTCTGGTCTGGTTTTATCTCCTTTCCTCACAACGCCCCCCTGAAAGAGGCCCCTCTCTCTCTCTCTCTCTCTCTCTCTCTCTGTCTCTCTATTCATCACACAATGTCTGTATGGTTCACTGCTAATTTTGCTGAACATGTAACTTTCAGAATCTTATTCACAAGAAGCATATCGGTTGTCATTCTGAAAGTAAAGCAGAAGCTACATTGATAGATTAGCATTCAGGTCATGTGGAAAGATTTACAGCCACAATTTTCTGACCTGGTTATGAATTAAACAGTTTTAAAAAATTAACACTTCCAATCTGTGCCCTGTTTCATGCTCGTTTTCTTTAAACGCTGATTCTGTGGTCCATCTCAGGTGAATGGAGAAAAGGAACAGGGACACCAGAACAGTCAGAAAGTCAGCGCTGGGTTAGAGGGTGAGAGAAAAGAGGAAAATGAGGAGGATAACGGTGAGGATCTTACTTACTGCATATATTTATTTTTAAAAACCTACCTGTGGTGAGAGAACAGACTTGGATTTTCTTGGTATTCACAGGTCCTGTCTTGTGCTCGAACGATCCTTTACATCTAGAGGACCTGATCTCGTACAGCTTCCAAGTGGCCAGAGGCATGGAGTTCCTCGCTTCACGCAAGGTACAAGAGTGTCTATGTTTGTGTCTGCATGAAATATTTGTACTTCTGAAGACATTTTTATGCTTGATTGATTTTGGTGCATCATCATTGTTGTTATTATTATTATTATCATCATCATCATTCTTGGTTTGCTTCTAAATCCCAAACAAAACACGAGTTTTATCGAAATGTAATACACACATCCCATACATTTTATAACATTAATATGTACAGGATTGTGTTAGATCGGACAATACGTACATACAAGGTGTAGCCATCCTTTTGCAGTATATCACTTTCGTAATTGACAGAACTTGAAACACGAAGTAACATGACATTTCCGTTGCAGTTTTCGCAGAATTTGGCACGTCACAGCAGAGAGAGTTTACAGAAGTGCTTGTAAACTCCATCTTAATGACAGTATGAATAGGTCAGTGTTAACGAGAGAACCCTCAAGCTGTTAGAGAACAAAAGAAACAGTACAAGGATTGTGTTTGGTAAAGAGGTAGGGCCTTTAGACATGGTTTGAAAAGCCAGTGTTCATAAAGCCAGGAGATGTCCAAGAAAACCAAAGTATCTTGATGCATGTCTTTCTTGTATCCTGATACATGGTGAACATCTCAACCAGAATAGAGTTAGTTGTCAAATTGACCATGTACATGTATTTCCACATGAATTTATTTAAAGCACACTTTTTAAAAGGACCAGCGATGGGTATTCAAATAATTTAAGCTTTTCTACAGTGGCCAAGTGAAAAACTGAAAATGAAATAACAGATTCAAAAACACAAAACCAAAAACAAAATAACAAAACCAAAAACTAAATAACATAACCAAAAACAAAATAACGAATTAAAAAACAAAATAAGAAAAAACCAGAAACAAAATAACAAAACCGAAAACAAAATAACAAAAACAAAATAACAAAACCAAGAACAAACGAATAAAACCAAAATAACAAAAACAAAAACAAAATAACAAAAACAAAAACAAAATAACAAAAAATTTGAAGGAAATAACAAACCTGGGAAAAAATTAACAAATTCAAAAACAAACAAAAAAATAAAATAAAAAAAAAAAACTAAAAAAACTTAAAACAAAATAACAAATTAAAAACAAAATAACACAAAAAAACCTCAAAACAAAATAACAAATTCTAAAAACAAAATAACAAAACCGAAACAAAATAACAAAACCAAACACAAATTAAAAAAACTAAATAACAGAGCCAAGAACAAAATAACAAAAACATAAACAAAATAACAAAACCAAGAATAAAATTAATTCAAAAACAAAAATAACAAAACTGTAAACAAAATAACAAAAACAAAATAACAAATTCAAAAACAAAATATCAAATCAGAAAACATAATGTAGTACACAAAAGTACTAGATACTCAGGGTATTTTAAATGTCCTTCAGGTATATTTTGAGTGACAGAATTTCATTCGCAAACCACATCTACCTGTTTCGGTGAGTTGATTCTTACCACTGATTGGACGAGACAAAAATTATTTTGAGTGAATATTCTTTCACTCAAAATATACAGGAAGTACTGCAGCCTAATGGACATTTAAAATACAGTGAGGCTGTAATAATACTTGTATGTCTTGAATGACAGAGTCTTATCTGAGTAAGAATTTCATTCGCAATTCTCGCAAACTCTACCTACCTTTTCCCGTTTGACTGAATTGTCGTTGTGTTTTCTTATTTGGTATTTTGTTTCTGGATATGTCATTGTGTTTTCTGATTTGTTATGTTGTTTTTTCGTTTTTCGTTATTTTGTTTTTGGATTTTTCTATTTGTTTTCTTTGCCACCTTACTTTCCCACTTGACCAGATAAACTGAATAAAATGTCTGCAGTATGTTTGTGTGCTGTAGCCTGTATGTCTGTTTCCGTCAGTGTATCCACCGAGACCTCGCTGCCCGAAACATCCTTCTGTCAGAAAACAACGTGGTGAAAATCTGTGACTTTGGGCTTGCTCGAGACCTTTACAAAGACCCTGATTACGTGCGAAAGGGAGACGTGAGTGCATCCGAACTGCGTTAAATGATACATGAGGCTGAGACTTAGAGAAAAGTTCACTAGAAAGATCATGTGTTGTGTCTGTCTCTGTAGGCTCGTTTACCGCTGAAGTGGATGTCTCCGGAATCGATCTTCGACAAGGTCTTCACCACTCAGAGCGACGTCTGGTCTTACGGTGTTCTGCTCTGGGAAATCTTCTCACTTGGTAATGAGTCTTAATTACAGCAGAAAACATTTTCATTAGGTGTACTCACTGGAAAAAAATACTCTACTATCACTGCAGTCATTCATTACAAGTCCTGGGTTGACTCGAACACCTTCTTATTTATTATAGTTTTTTTCCCTATGAGTACAGTATATAACATCACACTATCTGTATCAGAGATCAAAAGATTATCAGTATACCTGCGTTACAAGGACGCATCTTCCTTTCCCTCTTTATGTTTTCGTGGCGTTTAGGGGCGTCGCCGTATCCAGGACTCAACCTTGATGAGGAGTTTTGCCACAGACTGAAACAGGGAACTCGGATGCGCGCTCCAGAATACAGCACTCCTGAAATGTGAGTTCACACTGTGAAAACACCTTCTATGGGTAGCTGAGTTAAATCACTAATGAGGGGATAAAAGTGTGTTAGGAGTGTTGTGAAACACATTACCTGGATGTGACGAAGCAGGATTAGTGTTTCAACTACTGAATGGATTATTGTCCTATATTTTTCTTTAGTATTCGTTAACCAAGGATGCAGTATAGTGATTACTATACTTTTAGGAGAGTATACATAGATTTTAAAAAATGCATTTATGTTCAAAATGTATAGTAATGTATGAGAATTTTATTGAAGCAAATCAGTCTCAATAATAATTGCAAAATGCAAAAGACACGATGCACACATGCATTCCCAAAAAAACAAACAAAAAAAAAAAAACCACTCACGTGCACAAAATGAATATATATATATATATAACAATTTTTGAATTTTAAAAATTCATGATTTGCAAAGCTGGGTTACTTGAGTGCTGCGCTCCTGGAGGGCTGTGATTGGTTTAATGGTGAGGTCGTATCTGATTGGCTAAAGAGTACGAGCGACCCGCGTTGCTGCCAGCAAAGTGTCAAAAATACACACACACACAAATCCAGGACGATTCGTACAGGAAAATCGATTTGCACATTCACAGCCCATGATACACTCGTGAATTTTAAACATCCAAAATTTTTTACACAATTGTACATCTGTAAATTGTGTTTTGCATTTCTGAAACGTATATTATGAATGTATATATTTTGTGCATGTGAGTGTTTTTTTTTTCTTTTCTTTGTGAATATATATCTTTTTTCGTGCACGTGAATTGGGATACTTGCGTGAATTATTATTGAGACTGATCTGCTTCCATAACCTTTCATTTAGTTTGTGATCTAGACTTTGTGTTTCTTGAGAACATTTCTGTAGGGTAAACACAAATGCACTGTTAGATTATGGAAGCATCCATATTAGAACTACATAAATATTAAACAAACGTGTCCTTACAGCAAACTTCACCATATTACATCTGTTCATTATTTGCCATAGACAGTGCAGATTGTCTGCCTTACCTTATTGCAAAGGAGAAAAAAGGGATCCATTCTTTTTTTATGTGAAAGCATCTATTCCTGTAAATCATAACATTATTAATATCCGTCACAGAGGCACGAGAGCAAATGTTTGTGTTTCGGTTGTGATTAGAAAGATAACATGAAGGCTGTTTTGCAGCTACAGCACCATGCTGATGTGCTGGGAGAGAAACCCGGCGGACCGACCCACCTTCACTGTGCTAGTGGGAATGCTAGGAGATCTTCTCCAGGCCCGTGTGCAACAGGTACTCCGTCTGAACTCGTGCTGAAAAGCTCTTTATTATACTGAAATGCTGTATCGAATTAACACGTTCTGGTTTTTAAGGATGGGAAGGATTACATCCCGGTCAACATGTTTGTGTCAGGAGAGAGCGGTGTGGAACATCTGGACTACAGAGACATACACCAAGGAAGCCCGAGGTACTGCAAATGTGCATCCAGGATCCAAGAGTGAAACAATGTCAGAAAGGAAGCTGTGAAGAACCCAAGTTCACCTTAAATGCAAACAACAGAGCAATTAAAAGCACACGCTGTGATTATACATACAAAGAATGAAACTAACAAACATCTTTCTTCTCGCCTTTTAAAGCTACATCAATACCAAAATCGATTCTGTCGCTACTTTTGAAGAGGACCTGAACCGAGAAGTCCCAGAAGTACGCTTTTCAAATTACGCACACTTATTCGTTTAAGTTTTACTTTGGTCTATGGCTTTTCCTGAATTCAAGATTTTGCAAAGTGATAGCGTGTGTTCTTCATGTTAGCAGGATTCGCAGTCTGACAGCGGCATGGTTCTCCCGTCTGAAGAGTTCATTCAGCTCAAATTTACTGACAAGCCCAAGACCAAAAAGATAACCAGGTGAGAGCGATGGTCTGGTGGCTACGACACTGTATCATGACTTCTGAGAAACCAAAAGTCTACTTTTGGTCATGGGTTAAACAATGAATGTGCTTTGTTAACATTCAACCAAACATCAATAAATAAACATTAATTACTTTGACTTAGTTTTTGAGGTTCGCTAGTGTTAACTAACGCAGTAAATAATGGTAGTAAAGCGAACCTTAACGCAAAACTTTACGGAATAAAAAGATGTTCTTGTTAAACAAATAACAGAAAAAACGTTCATCCATCATATGATGAGTGTCTAATCACACAATAAGACGAGAGTAATAACGACTTTACTCCTTGCTGTAGGTTCTTCTTGAAAATCCAGCAACAGGACAAAACATCGCCCGCTCCTGCTCTCCCCTGTGGGAGTGGCGCCCCCTGTGGTGAGACGGAGAACAACGACATCACCGCCCCGTGTGGTTCTCCTCCCCCTGATTACAACACTGCTCTGCTCTACTCTTCTCTTTAACACACTCCTAAATATGACTGAGCCTTCGATTAGTGGGCTTATAGACATGTTCATAATATTTTTTACATTTTTCATAATATTTCTCACAAATTATATATATATTAAAAAAATACTGGCTCATTAGCCTTAAACAATATATGAGATTTTGCCAAAACCCACAATTTAAATAAAATATATAATAATATACAATCTTTAATTAATTAAAAAGAAATATGAATAATGAATTAATTATTATTATTATTATTATTATTATTATTATTATTTAAAAATTGTTGATTATATATACAGTGGAACCTCGGATTGCGAGTAACGCGGTTTGCAAATGTTCCGCAAGACGAGAGTTTTAAATAAATTTTGACATGGAAAACGAGCAAGTCTTGGTTTACGAATACCGAGTATCATGTAGCACGAATGCGCTTCTTGTTTCGACGCCAAGCATCACGTGATCAGAACCGAGCCAATGGTTTTTCTCTCTCTTGCGCTGCGGAATTGTGGGTAATTTATTTTTACTTTACAGCAGTGATTCCATTAGTGTGCGGTAACTCGAGTGTCATTAGAGATGTTTCTTGTTAATTTTCCCGAAAAACAGTGTTTCCGTTAATGTGCGTGTGAAAATCAAATAAGAGAGGAAGGGTTACTGTGTGACGAGAAGCGGGAAAGGGGAGGGGCTCATTCCTCCTCTCCTCTTACATTAGCTTCACACACACACACACACACATACACAGTGCCTGCGCGCAGAAATACTTATGTCAGGATACCTTTTTTTTTCTTTTTAAAGGTAAAGTGCAGGTTAATTTGTTTTTTGTTTTTTTTTACTTTATATATTATATTAATTATTTTCATGTATTTATTTTCTGGGCTGTGGAATGAATAATTAGAGTTTCCATTATTTCTTATGGGAAAATATGATTTGATTTACAAGTGTTTTGAAATACAAGCCCCCTCCGGAACAAATTATGTTCGTAATCCAAGGTTCCACTGTATATTTTTTTTAGATTATTGGTAAACATACGTAGTTTATTAGGATTTTTATTACAGCAGGCATTTAAAATTGCCTCTACTAATTAGCATTTCTAATTAGAATTATTTAAATGGATAAATATGAATTGTTAGAAGTTTTCAGAAATGCTGGACCGAAAACTAGCAACCTTAATATTTAAAATATGTCTTACTTAAAGTACTTGATACATCATATTGGTTGGTTAATTAGCCTTGTAACGAAGAAAAAATATATATTAAGTGAATTTCCTAACATTGTTTGAGAATGTTTTAAATTATAAACATTTGGTAAACTTTTAAAATGCAACATTATGAGCTTTATAACTGGATTTTTTTTCTTTGGAATTTGTTGTAGTCTTCCGCTCCCTTTTTCTTTTCTTTATCAAAATGTTTTCTTTACATTTTACCAAAGGCTCTGTAAAAAAAACAATCAGTTTGAAGTAAGAGCTTTAATATTGATTAAGTTTAAAAGATAACACTAGATAAGATATACCTTTATTCCTCCCACAGTGGGGAAATTTCTTAAAAGGAAAGAAGAATGATGCTGGAGATATTCCCTTTATATCTACAGTATATATATTTTAAGACCAGAACTAAGCTCCACCCGAGCGGGAACTGAACTACATATTTTCCTTTACAAGCTTAAATTTGTCGCCTCTCAATACTCCCGATTGATACTTATTGGGATTCTTATAGCTATACATCAGCCTGTAAGCAAATACAGATGTTACACAGCTGCAGACAGGCAGTGTAGCAGTTCATCCAGCTTTAAAATGAAGGCTTCTCCGAGTTTGGCCTCACATCCTGTTCTAATGTACGTACTGTACAAACTGGAAGATGCTTTGATTTCAGGAAGAGGAGCTAGAAAAAGAAACAAGGAAGTGTGATTACAGAAACGAGAAGTCGAGAGGAAGTCGAGGGGAAAAGAAATTCACGTCACGGGCAGCAGAGGGCTCTGAAAATGATAAACTACTCCTTTAAAGCTCAGACAGACGCTCGGTTCTTAAGAGATTCATTGTTTTCTATTCACAGAGCAGCTAAAACTGTTTGTCTGCTATGAAGTGCACTGACTACAGGTTCTGTAGGGAAGCTGCATCACACTGAACTGTAGAGCATCACAACGGTCTCAGATCTGTGTTGCCGAAACTAATGCTGGAACAGGTTTATTTATTTACACTAACTTACCTTAGGCTTGCAATAAGCACACTACTCTACAGTATGTATACGTATTTGCTTATGAAGTCATTTAGAAATGTGCAGCGTCTTGTACAAGTGTTCAATCAATACAAGTAAATCGGTGTTTTAAATGCCCCAGAACTGCAAAACAAACTTCAAGACACTATGCATTTTTTAAATAAAATAAAACACTACTGCTTTTTTATGTATACGCTCATGAATACATTTATTCTCGACATGTATATTTGTATGCACAGTATAACTTTAAGCATTTACTGTGGAAAGTAGACTTGTGTTAATGCCATGCTGCTGTACTATACTTATTAAACCACTATTATGAGCATTGCATGACAAAATACATACAGAAAATATACACTGGAGAACTTTGTAATGTTTTCTGTATTCTTTATTAAAATACTGTTGTACACACAAATATTGCAAAATGTGAGACAATGAAACACAAGTAGGGCATTAAAAGTACTAAGATATTGTGTGTGTATGTGTGTGTGTCTGTAAGGGTTAGCACACATTTTTTACTGGAGTGTGATTCTTGGGGTACAGGGTCAGGATATTCATGATATGAGAATTAGCTGTGTTTGGCTGGAAGGAATCAAGTGTGTCTTTTGATTTAAAAGAAAAAATAAATAAAAAAAAAAAGGAGAGGCTTGGCACCAGATTTACGAAAAGAAAAACACGAGTACGAATTCCAAAACACAGCATCATCCTCAAGTCACGTCAGCTCTGTATAACCTGCTCCACCATCCTAAGCCCTCCATGTTCAGCGTGGCCCCCGAGCCAGACCTGCTCACGTCACATCGCGCCGCGCTCGGGTGTCCACTGTAGCTCGACTCCTGATTGGAAAGCGTCACCAATGACAGGTCAAAACACATTCAATCATTGGCTTAATTCGGGTCGAGTCGTCCTGAGAGAATGCCAAAACCCCTCCAAGTGCAAAAACAACCACCTCTATGACCCCGCCCACCCCACCCTTAACCCTGACTCCCCTCATCCCCCCCAAGACAGCCACCTCTGTTACCTGCCGTTTTGTCAAGGAATTATCTGATTTTTTTTTTCCAGTACGATGCCATCGCATGATCTTCACATCAGCAACAAAAGAGAAGAAAAAAAACCCTGCTCAATATTTTCCGGAAGCTTTACTGGGATAGGACAGTGTGAAAGCTCAAACATCCCATCATGCATTACTGCACAGGATGCTGGGTGTGGAAAAAAGAAAGAGAGAAAAAAAAAAAACATCACATAAGAGTTATGGTTTCAGTCCAAAAACAATGACAACTAGGCCAGAGATGGCATGATGGCTTATAAAAAACGAGATTGAGGGTAAGAAAAAAAAAGAAAGAAAAAAAAGTGTGTTTGAAACTGTGAGCGTTATCTAAATGGTTGTTCCACAAAAACGGGGCAAAAGGAGAGGACACTCCACAGAGGCAGAACTGGTTCCCTTCCTAAAATGTGGTCCAGTTCTTTGGTTCCTTTCCAGACCTTAAAAAGCCTGATTGAAAAAAGACGACAAAAAACTAAAAAAAAAAAAATTATAATTCATTCTCACATTTGTTGAGTCATTATCACGTTGCAAAAAAAAGCATCCATGAAAATAACAATTTAAAAAAATAATGGAGGTTGCATAAAGTCTTACACAGCAACAGGAGAAAGCACCCCTTTGTCAGTGCCATTAAAGTTCCACGGGCAGAGAGAGAACCCAGGCAGTAATGGAGCAACCGGTCTTTGGAAAAGTCCTATCAGCTGGAAGGGGGGTGGTGGGGGTGTATGTGTGTGTGGGAGGGGGGGGCGTGCTTCGACAAGAACATCCCGTCCCACACCACTAAAGTCTTCTTGAGATTTGGCTGCTTTCTCCACCCTTCTATAGGAACAAAGCTTTATCGTCTCTATGCGACAGCAGAGGAAAAAAGTGGTCTGGGTTCTGCACACGAGGCAAGTGGTCTGTCCCGACTCGCAGTGCCTAAACAATTTATTCTGAAACCTAATTCCTTGTCCTTTTCATCGACAGACACAACCCACATCATTTTTTTTAAAAAAGAAAAAACTTAAAATTCTTAGTGCATCCTCCAATGGAAAAAAAATAAAAACCAAGAAAAATAAAAGCAGGAAATTGTCCTTAATGTTATTTTTTGTTTGTTTGTTTTTGTTTTTTTTTAATCAACAATAATGTTGTTATTGTTCCCCAAGTCTTAAAAAATTATCACAGCTGTCAATGTTTTCAGAATTCAGCAGCTGTGAGTTTAGGAAAACTAAAAAAATACACTTTAGAAAAAAAAAAAGAAGGAAAAAAAGTACAACTTCCTTTTAGGACAGTGTATCTGACTGGAGGTGAGCAACCTGCTGGCTCCGTTCTGGCCGTTAAGATCGTTCGAGCTGCGCCCGTCTTCGTTCACTGTAGTGCAATGTGCTCCGGTTCAGGCAGTCCCACCCCGTGCCTGCGAGGGGCGCTACAGCGAGCCATTGGCGGCAGCCAGCAGTTCCTGGAAGGTGCTGTCGAAGCAGCGCTTCAGGTCGGAGTAGGTCACCACCAGGACGCTCTTCTCATCCCGAGACACCAGGCTGATCTTCTCGGGCACTCCGGCGTCCAGCTGACGAGCACATGCACAGGGATCATTGTAGGTTCACCGCTCGCAGGAAACGAACAGAAATATCAGCAGGCAAAAAATAAATATTTATAAAGAAATAAAGCACATGAACAGATGCTTACTTTATTAAGACAAGACACAATGTGGCTCAGGTCCACCCAGGGCGTGCCTGCCTCAGTCACCTGGTGGAACAGGTGGTCTCTGAAGAGCTTCAGCAGGTAACGATCTCCGGTTTCAGACCACGTGGGATCCTTCTGGAACCTGCAGTGGTATAAACAAAAGTTTTTTTTCCACAGCAAATAATAATAAAAAAAATTTAAAAAACAAGATCCAACAGAGACTTAAATTTCATGCCATTGATTCATTTCCATCAAATCCAGCGACAAATGGTTGCCTAAAATTTACTGCATGAACATGAAAGATGTGCCGAGATTAGATAGGCATGTTATTACACTAACAAGTAGTGGTGTGAGGGATCGGAGTCGATCTACAGTATATGGCATGGTTTGGCATGAACGTGAACCACAAAATAGTTGTTTCAACTGTCATGATGGAAAAACAAACTTTACTCCCACTGTATGGTGAGATGTTTACACCCATACCATTAAAAAATAACTGCATGCAAACAAATTATATTCCTCGCCCCAACACAGGGCTGAAACCTCACCTACTCTCATGAAGACAAGCCAAAATAACATCTTGTAACTTATATGCATCATGAAGCCTCATACTGAACTATAACAACGGAGTATTTCAACCCTGGACATCTTTCATTTGTGACCATGAGCAAGAGTGCTTTGCTTTAGTGTACTTTAAATGGACAGCAGAATTACACGCGTAGAAGACAGAGCATTTGGGCAAGATTGGAATCTTGTTTTTTTTTTGTTTGTTTTTTTACTATTCTTCCGAAAAGAGATGCAGGACTCACTCTGGTCGCTCATTGATGGTTCCCAGTTTGGCCAGAAGGCGGAACAAGCGGCCGTTCTGCACCTCCTGTGGAGGAAAAAGAAACGTCAGGTTGAGCAGGAGTGCGAGTGTCAGGTTAAGGTGTAGAGCTGTAGACTGTTTTCAGGTCTTTGAGTAATATTATATTACACTTAGTACAATATTAAGTGTGATTTAAAAACGAATGTATCTAGAGAGCAACTTAGTCACACTTTTTCGGCATTAGGTAGGGATACAACTGGAATTAGTTTAATAGTTGGGGTCACCATTAATCACATTACTAATGAACCGTGCTCCATTTCGCCCTCTAATGGAAAGTTTAAAAAAAACATTTCAGTTCAATTATGGTCCAGAGTACGAGCGCAGGACTCGGGCAACGGCAGCACATCAGGATTCTGTCTCCAAACATCTGATTGAAACTTAAGCCGACTAACTGGTAAATGAAGATGGTGAAAAAGTCATCCGTAACTAGCCAACTGATCGTAGAGCAAAAATAAAAACGCTTGGATTGTTATTCATTATTTAAATACTCAGATTATTATTATTATTATTTTTTTTTTTTACATATATTGAACATTTCTGTCGCTATCTCTGGATGTTTAGAAAGCACGGACGCTTGGCTGTGAGTTTTGGGTGTGTGGCTGTGAGGGAACGCGGAAGGAAACGGTTGTAGTTTTCATATTCATTTTTAGTTTGCTTCATTTATTTATTTCAAGATTTTGAATGAATACAACTAGCTTAACTTGTTAATTAAATTTAAACAAACTGACTTATAAACTTGCGTAATTAAGGATCAGTTACCAGTCAAAGCTGATCATTTTTTCAGATTCTATAGCAATCTTTCCAGGTTTTGGGGTACATAGTTTTTAATGCATAAAATAAATAAAATTTTAAATGATGACGATGTGGGTGCTAAAGGCGGCTCCGAGTTGCACATCAGTTTCTCACTCTCAGTTGTGGCGAGTATAATATACAGCCTCAAAAGTGTATGGTGATCACACCTCCCCTCCCTTCTAAGCTGCACTTTGACCACATACACACACACATTCACACGCTTCCCCAATTCTCTTCTCCTCACTCTTGCAGTTAATAGAACACATAAAATAAAAAACGCAGCTTGTCTTTTTTACAGAGAATCCAAAAGCCCTGTGACAAACATTACACTCCTTCTGACCAAGCGGAACAGAGACTAAGATCACTGTTGGATAAACCGTACTAAATGAACGCATATACAACGTCAAATAATTATCACCAAAGTACAAATGGGAAACTTTAGATCTAGCGCCTCTCCTGGCCTTATTTTCTTCATACCTTGGCCAGATCCTCTTCAATGACGTCATTCCTCATCTGTGAAGCGTCCAGTTGAGTGTAAAATCTGGCTCCAATCATCGGCATGATGTCATTGACACTGCGCAGGCGACTCTGCTCTGTAAGCAGGTACCTGGGGCCCAAGAAAAGAAAAACCCACACACACACACTTCACTCAGTGTTCACACACGTGCACATACATACACTTATTCCATAGCCATTTTGATCTTTTATAAAATTGCATGTTTGTCCATGGTGAAAGAGTGTGTGTGTATGTGTGTCTGTGTGTGTGGGTGTGTGGAGCTACGTGGTAAAGGGCTTTCGCACAGGATGAGGTTCTTGAGGTCGGATGAGTAGTTGATGGACACGAGCTCCATGGCTTTCTGCAGGTTCTCTCTCTGAATGCCAGCCAGAGAGTTACAGGCCAGCGCCAACACCACCTTCCCCAGAGAGATCAGATCCGCTTGCTGCGTCACACACAGAGAGAGAGAGAGAGAGAGAGAGAGGGGGGGGGGGGGGTTCATTTAATGAATTTCTCATTAGTATTAAAAGAAGGTGGTTTCATTGAGCACTGGCGCATGCTGGGTTTGTACCTGGTACTGGGGCATGAGGGCCAAGTGGTTGCTCTGACTGTTGTCAAACGTTAAGACATCAAACACTCCTACACAGTTCACCCGTAACCTAGGAAACAAGATAAAGAGGGGAAAAATATATAACGTTAGCCTACTCAGCTAATCTTAATGGGTTATACAGGGTGTCCCAAAAAATGTGACATCATTTCATAGTCTAACAACATATTAAAATTTGAGATAATTTGAGTGAGAATTGGCTGAGATGTGTAAAAATTTTATGTTTTTCCTTTTTACATTTTCTTTCAGTGATTAGGACAACGTGCTGTTGAAATTACCACCATGTTCATCTGACTTGACAACTTGTGATTCTATGGGTCAACTTCCTACAAGCCTGGAGGAACTCAAGCAGAGAATCATCAAGGCGCTGGATAATGTTACGCAAGATACACCACAGCGTGTTTGGCAGGAGCTGGACTATTGACGCGCGTCTTTTCACAGGCGGTGCGCATATGCAACATTTGTGAAATCGGTTATGAAATCTATATCCGTTTGAATATGATGTTGGAATTTTGAGAAATAAATCTTTTTTCAAAAAACTGGAGCTCTTGCGTGGTGTAACACAAAAGCGTTCACTCCATCACCTGGAGAGCAAGTTCGAAATCTGATGATGTCATAGCGACATGTGGGGTGCCACAGGGGGCCGACCTGGACATTAGCTCAGGAACGAAGAAGTGATGTACAGTACCAGTCAAAAGTTTGGACTTACCTTCTTAAATGTTTTTTTTTCCGTTATCTTTATTGTTTTTATCATGGTATATTAATACTGAAGGTGCTGAAATTATAACAGAACAAATAAGGAATTATGGAGTCAAAAAAAATGAGAAAAAAAAAAGTGATAAACTTGAATACGCTTTATATTTGTAAGTAGCCACCTTTGGCTTTGAGGACAGCTTTGCTCACTCTGGGCTTTCTCTCAGTCAGCTGGAACGGTTCCCAGAGGTGTTGTGTACTGGTTGGTTGCTTTTCCTTCACTCTCCGATCCAAACGATCTGAATTGGATTAATATTATGGAGCCCAGGTCTTCTGATGCTGCACTCCATCACACACACACTGCATGCACAGCAGCCCTTACATAACCTAGAGGTGTGGTGTGAAAAACAAATGATCGTCCCACTAAGTGCAAACCAGACAGGATGGCCGTGCTGGTAGTAGAAGCCGTGGTGGTTAAGCGTGCGCTCAATTTTGACTACAGTACTAACAGTGTCGCCAGCCGAGCTTCATCACGCCACTCCTCCAAACTTCAGTGTGTGAAGAACCACACATGCAGGAAACATCTGTTTACCCTCTCGATGTCTAAAAAGACATGGTGGTTAGAACCAAAAATCTCAAGTTTCCACACAATGGATGGTTTTCCACTGATCTAATGTCCATTCCCTGCGTTTCTTGGCCCAAGCAAGTCTCTTCCGCTTGTTGTACTTCCAAAGTAATGGTTCCTTTGCCGCAATCATGGGTTAGTGTCAGACCAGTTGAATGGCCCCCAAGGTCTCCCGATCTGACCTCCTTAGACTTTTATCTTTGGGGTCATCTGAAGGCAATTGTCTATGGTGTGAAGATACGAGATGTGCAGCACCTGAAACTACGGATACTGGAAGCCTGTGCTGGCATTTCTCCTGCGGTGTTGCTATCAGTGTGTGAGGAGTGGGAGAAGAGGGTTGCATTGACAATCCATCACAATGGGCAGCACATTGAACACATTTTATAAGTGGTGAGAAACTTGTAAATAACTCATGAAAGAATAAAGATATGTTAAAACCAAGCACACCATTGTCACATGACCCTCTTCCTATTGAAACAACAAAATGGCCACCATGGTCACCACCCATCTTGAAAAGTTTGCCCCCTCACATATACTAATGTGCCACAAACAGGACATTAATATCACCATCTATTCCCATTTTTTAAAGGTGTATCCATATAAATGGTCCACCCTGTACTTATAAGAAGCTTAATTTTTTTTCTTTATAGAATAAAATAAATAAATAAATAAATATTTTTTTCTTTTAAATCCTCCAACACTGACAACATTCTAATCAGCCAAAACATTTACCTTCATGTCTTTTTTTTTAACGTCTGGTCATTTTATTCACTTTTCAAATGTATATCAAGTTATATAACCTAAATAAAAGTGCGTTTGCACTTTAAGCGTGTGTGGAATTGCAGTTACACCTGAACTACATAAAGGTGTTAATCATCTCCAGCGTGGTATTTCAGGAACAGAAAACAAACCCGAAATAAAACTTCTGCATTCACTTCATACCCAAACTAACATGTCTCAATCAAAGCGGTTTCTTCTGTTAATCGGATGCATGAGGTTGTGGCAAATGTGTGTGCCAGTGTGTGTGTGTGTGTGTCCGGCAGACCGAGACCACAGTTTAACAGGAGAAAACACCCGAGCGTCAGCGCCGCTGTGCAGCAACAAAAAAAACAGACAAGTTAAAAAAAATAATAAAAATTAAATGTAAAAAACACACAACAGCTTTTCTAGTGACGTCTTCGAGACTAGAAACATCTGGAGTTCTGGAGTATTTCGCGGTTCTGAGATGTTTTCTACTGAATCACTGCAGATGGCGTGTTAAAATTAGGACTGAAACTATTGGAGATTTATTTTTTCTTACCAAATACTAGCTATAATCTGAATATATATCTGAATTTAATATAAATAAACAGAATTACTGAAAAATTAACTGCTAGATGAACAGATTGTGTCATTTATTCCTATGTAGTTTTTAAAAGACATTTTACTTGATAGACAGCTCGAGACTTATTTGGCTACGAAAGTCAGAGAGAAACTAAAGAATCAAATACCAAAATTTTGATTCTATTTTCTTTAAAGCATTTTTTAAATATTATAATTATTTATTTAATTAATCTGACTGAGGAAAAAGAGAATTAATTTTAATACTAATGGAAGCCTTAAATGTAACCTGTATAAAAGTGACACAGTTGGTCACTGGTTAAGCGCGTGTGTGTTTGAGTTTGTGCGAGTGTGTACCGAGTTTTTCCAGTGATGAGGATCTTGCTCGGGTCCATGACCCTGCAGGCCAGGCCGGCGGTGTGGATGGTGCGCAGGGCCGAGCTTAACTGCACGATGTAGGCCCAGATCAGAGATTCGGGCAGGAGACCGGCATGCTGCCGAGGAGGAGGAGGCTCATGTGGACCTAGAGGAACAAACACTCTTTAATAGATGAGCACTGCACCAGGGTGTACACTTTAGCTTCACACAGATGAAAACAAAAACAAAAAAAAAAAAACATAACTTGTGAAGAGATATTATAGAATAAAAATCAACTTGATCCTGTACAAAAGATATTAAAAAGTTGAACGGATATTGGAGCAGATCACATGACCTCAAATGGCACAGTGAAATTTGTTGCAAAAACAAAAACAAAGATGATAAGATGCAGCATGGTATGGACGCCAGTATGCCCAAGACATTCGTTTGAATGTGCTCATGTTGTTGCTTCTACAAATCAGAAGCGACTGCAGATGTTACGGTGTACAGGAGAGGAGCTCAGTCTGGGACAGCACTACACCGCCACTTCACTGTACACACACGGACGTCTAAGAAAATCCATTCCACATGTATACTATAGTAAGTGAGCCATAACGTGCAACAGAATGTTCCATTAAACAAACAAAAGAATCCACTCCAGTGATGCAGCTCAACGCTAATTTGTGTTACAGCTGTAACCGTGCAATTACCGGAAATGCATGTTTGGAGAATTCAGCCTCGCTGTGGTGCAATTCCAGATTAACAGGTTGCATCACGTTCTGCAATACGCTATTTTTGATACCAAACCTTCTTTTCCAGTGCAGTTAAACAGCGTGCAGAAACTGAGGAGTTCTGCTTCCTCCATCGGCCTTTCTGCTGCAGGTACCGGACCCCACCTGGCACAGAACGGTTTCAACCACCATTTCCTCTTTCCTCTCTTTACTTACACAAACACACACACACCCTTGCAGGCGTGCTCAGAAAATGTTCGTATTCAAAGCGTGTCCTCACAAACACAAGAACAAACACAGCTCTCAGACAACAAAGACATCCGCAGTCTCTTGTTTATGCTCGAGACCCTCAAGCTGCTTATAGAAGGAATTTAAATCATACACGTCAGATTCATCATCTGTGCAATCAAAGGAAAAAAAAAAAAAAAAACACACACTATCTAGTGGTCTTTGTGAAGATCATGGTACTTGTTTATCAAAGTTAATTAATGAGCAACGTATAAGTTAGTGGAGGTGATCAACAGACTTGTTTTTCATTTCTGGGTGTGGAACAAGAACTCACCCCACTTCCTCTTGGTAAAATAAGAGTCAGCTGTAGGGTCGTTGAAGTGCCTGCTGTACATGGTCTCGGCCCCGGCGTGGAAGTCGTACGAGAACACCAGCGCTGTGTATGCGAGAAAAACAAAGAAACTCAACACCACTTTTCACTTTTTCCTTAGTAGAATTACTTGAAGCTAGAACGGCAGAAACACTCTCTTATCACCAAGTCTTCACTAGTGCTGGAGCTGGTAAGTTGTTTAGTGTCAGCAAAATGACCCACACAGACAGCAGTTGAAAAAAAGAAGAAAAAAAAAAAAAAAAACAAGTAACACTGGGTTTCCAAGAGGTAGGGAAAATTTTTTTTGCGTAGTTTAGCGTCAGAAGATCACAAGTTTGAATCCTGTGACTGTAAGTGAAAAGTGTAACAGACTGTACTCTCTGGACAAGAAAAAGTGCCACAGCATCACTAAGCAATCAAAGTCGTCTGTGAACTCGTGTATGCAGTAAAGCTGTCAATCACAAACTGTCCATACGGTCCGAATCAATTTCTCGCCATTGTGATCAACAACTCAATTCAATTGCACTACTGATTACGGTTTAGGGTTTTTGTCTTTTATAATAATTACTGAATGAATGTTCTCAAGCTATATTTTTTGGAAGTCTTAATGTATTCCTGGGGGGGAAAAAAGCACTACTGATAGTATATTACAGGCACTTTAATGCTGAGTACCTTGCATTGTCTTTCACAGAGAGATCATTTTTCCTGCCAATCTTCTGCTCTGAACTCCAATCCAGTAGGTGGCAGTAACGCACCGACCACACAAACTCAAAAGATAATGTTGCAAGTTTGTGGTATGTTTTTTAAAAATTTGGGGTGCTCCGATTGATCGGTCGCCGATCATAATCGGCCGATAATTGCTTTGGGAAGTTTGATCAGCAGTCTCTATAATGGCCGATATAGAAAAGCTGATCAGATGACGCAAAACTTAAGATACATTTTTTTTGCGCGCTGCTAAAATGGCTTCACCGGTCTGGCAATTCTACGTGTTGTGAAAAAAAAATACATTAGCAATCTGCAACCTGTGTAACAGGCCAATTCCACGAGGCGGGAAGCACCCAAAGCATTTTAACACCACGAACCTCATCAGACATTTGAAGGTTAGTCACGTAAAGGAACACGAGCAGTTTTCAAAGTTGGCTCGCGCTAAGAGAGCGGGAGAGCTCAGCACCTCGCGCGCTGCCACTCACTCACTCCGCTGTCAGTAAGTCCCCTCTCTCACCTACGCGGTTTCGCTCGGTGGCCGTAAGTACGGTTCATCATGATTCACTGCGAGTTTTGGCGCTGTGATTACGTTTCCATCTTTCTGCGCGAAGAATTAAACATGTTTAAATTTTATACATGAAAAATTTAACGTTCAATTTTTTGGCGGTCCTCGCGGATGCTTGCAGAACTTACCCAACCCGAACCCTACTTGTCTGTTACTTTATTAATTTTATACAATCTACAGGAAAGTTGTATTTGTCAAGCTCTAAGCTGTTCCCAATTACTAACCAAGCTCAGGCTGCTATGTTTTAATTTGACATGTTGCACATGTTGCTTGCCAATAAATACATCTGTCAATTCATGATGATCCTCTTCTTGTAATTTCAATACTTAATTTACATTGTTGCTAGATATAGTTTAATAAATAATGCTACATGATAAGGCTTCGAGTAGACCCTGTAATCGGTGATCGGTTTCGGCCCCAAAAATCCTGATCGGAGCACCCCTATTAGAAATGATACATTTTAGACGTCATGAGAAATATAATTTTAAAAGTGTCAATCACTGAGAGGGTTCAACAAACAAAAGATCGATTATACCGCATAATCAGAATCAATTCAAACACACAGCTGCTGTATCTATAAACGCTTCCCTTGCTGTGATTTTAAAAACTGCCGTGACCAGCTTTTTCTCAAAGGAAACACGTCCTGGTTAGCACATACTCTCACTCAACTAGGGAGTGAACAAATTGGATAATGTGCAGTAAAAAAAAATAAAAGCAAACTTTTGCAACACTAAAGAAAAGTACAAAATAAAACCGAGAGGTTATCATGCATATCAGCTCGGCAGCCGTAAATACATTATGGACACATTCAGCTGTTTGTGTGCATGCGAGAAGCTGTTCATGAGATAACCACGCTGTCATTACCCATGTCTTTAGGAAATGTATTCATGTTCTTGATACTGCAGCCTATAATAACATTTCTATCGAAACTACAGCCACGTAAAGAAGAAATCTGAACTGCCTGAACCTCCTGTGGCAGCAGTGGAGGCAGGGACCTTCCTTTTAAGCACCATTTATTGCTTCTGGATCAGCACGATTTGGATCCCTGAAGGAGAAAGATGATTAAAACAGCACCTGAATGGACGGCATGTCTCACGTTTCTGAAAGAACCATATGAAAGCATCACTAAGCTCATTCTGACTAAAACAGAAAGAGCGTTTTACATGATGCCCAATCTAACAAGAATGACTCTTGTGCTGCAGTGCCTTCGAGAAACTCGACCCGGATCAGTTAGGGACTCCGGCACCCTGACGGTGAAAAATGAGTTACCACGCATCCTTACAGTGATCTCCGAAAGCCTTGGTGGTGAAGACTTCTCGCAGTGTAACGGCGTTGGAGTGCTGGATCTTCTTCCACATGTCGACCAGCATCATGCATTTGGTGTTCACCAGCCTGAAGCCTGCACAGACGCATTTGCACATGCTAGTACGGGACACGCTGTATGTGAAATCATGCATGTCAAAATCAGACTAATATGGTTTTGATCACTGGTCTGTGGTTTGTATCGTGTCTCGCACCATGTATCCTCCTGAGACAGTAGGGCAGGTCATCTTTGCTGTTCACCGCCTTGTAACAGGAAGTGATGTAACTGAATTTGCTGGTTTTCTGTAGGCGGTTGGGAGGCAGAAGAGGCTCCAGGGGAAAGAGGCTGTGGTAGCTGTCCACCTCAGACGGGACACCTAAATAAAAAAAATTAATGAATTAATAAAAAAGGCCGGAGCAGACATTTCTTTCAATTATACACACACAGACAATATATATTATTTATTCTACATAAATTCAATCTGATGAGCCAGACAAAAGATGTGGTTGCATTAAGACACCAAGTAAATCCAGACTGGCCACAGACAGTTCAGACAGCACTATAAACCACAGAGATGAAGATTATTCAACATTCATAACACAAGCACTACAAGCACACCCTCACACTGTTCTTACCTGGGTTCTCAGACTGATCGATTTGGGCCATCGTTATCAAATGCCTGTTAATCAACTCCTGAGGAATTAGAGGAAGTACAAGTTAGGATTTGGACACTGGGTTCATTTGCAAAGGTTTAGATCGTCAAATGTGAGGTCACCAACATGATTAACAATTAAACCACGACGGTGTCAACATATACAGTGACTACCCCTGATTAACAATCACAAAAACAGTCTATGAGGGGTGTTCGAGTCAAACTGGGACTTGAGAGAATTTCTTGTGAATGAAGTCAATTCCAGAAGACTTCAAGCAGAGTACGGTGATGAGACACGCAGTAAAAAAATTCGTCGGCGTATGTCCGACAAAGGTGATCCCTGCCGCGGTGGCGCGAAGCCCACTGCAGTCGTTCCTGGTAACATTAAGCAAATGTGGAACACCTGATCCTTGAAAATCAACTGAAATTTTTGCATCTGTTTGTGGGAACTGTACACACGACCAGTCACCAACAGCACTTGTACATTACAGCAACTCAGCTGGAGTTATTGCCACATCTCCCGTACAGTCCTGATCTCGCTCCACATGTTTGGGCTATTAAAGGAGTTAGGATCATAGTTCCGGCATACTGAGAAAAATTTCTTCCTCGATGGTATCCAAGCACGAGTGAAACACTGGGATAAGTGCATTAGTGTAGCAGCGGATTATAGAGAAATAAAGGGAGTTTTTACTCTCATAACTGTTCTATTATTCTGCACAATCGGGTTTGTCCCAGTTTGACTTGAACGCCCCTCATATTAAACAAGCTAGTCGTATTCATGGAAAGCAACAGAAAACACCCAGACGATGTCAAAAAGACATGATACACTGGAGGAAATCACTCTCAGCTCAAACGTCTTCTTATGAAACAAATCTGCTAAATGATTTCAAATAATTATAGATTAAAAACAACTTGTGATGCTTCACAATTCCATTCTGGGAAGTCAACAGTTCCTTTTGTCAAAAATTACAGCTTCACTTCTGACAAGAACACAAAATCTTTGGCATTTCAATTCAGTGAGTGATTTGTGAAAAAGAAACAGTAAAACATTTTTCAAAGCCATCCAAGAACATATACTCATATACACAAACATACAGATAAAGTAGGGTGAAAGACTGAACGCAAAGAAACATCAGTACATGTTACTCAGCATTACTCTCTCCTGATGACCGTCTTCTTTTCATGGACCACACACCACAGCTATTAAAGCTGCTACAGGTAACAGTATGATGAAAAGATAAGGAAGTACATACCTGTCTGAGCTCGTCAGCCATAAAGAAGGATGGAGCGTTGGCTTTGGGCTGCATGTACGCCACATGAGGTGCAGTTTGTGGGTAGATATGGTATGTTGGAAACACCTAGAATGACAGGAATTGAATTTATTTAAACACAAAAAAATGGTTTAAAATGAAAAAAAAAAAAAAAAAGATTGGGTCGTACCATTCCGGCCATGGGAGCAGGCGTGTTATCGGTGTAAAAGTAGGTGGTTCCGCCTACAGTCTCCTTTTGGATGATATGGGCGGCGCCCCCTGGGTCGGACGCCGTGGTGGGCACCATGTAATTGGCTGGGTTGGGGTTAGGGGTGTGGCTACGGCGCCGGGGGGCGGGTGACGTATGGGGAGTGATTTTGGGCGAGTGTAGAGGAGACGACCCAGCAGACAAAGACATACCTGTGGAAGGGCAGCGTTAAGGATGGCTCTCTGTAAATAACGTAAACGGAAAACGAACCGACAGAGAACAAATAGTCACCGGGTGCGAGTCCCGCTGCGGCTGAGCCGCTCAGCCCGGGATGGGGGAAGAGAGGCGAGGGGAACGACGGTACGGCCGCCTGAGACATGGTAGACATGCGTGGTGCTCCTTTAGGGATGAATTCTGTGGCAGCAGGATTAGGAGCCTGTGTTAGAGGGGGGGAAGAAAAGTTACCACAATATAGCACAGAAAGTAGCATGGGTTTACACTGTACCTTTTAAAGTTATATTTAAACATTTGTTGCGTCCATGACACGGGTTCCTGTTCTCACTTAGGTTAAAACAGCTATAAACAGTCATCCACTCATCTCTTTTTTTTCCCCCCTCTCTCAATCACTTGACCTAAATATGACCCCGTCCTGAGGACTGTGAAAAACATCCTGACACTGGAGACTCCTTCCATAAATGTTAAGTGAATGTTTAAGATTTGAGTACTTCACTCTTGAAAGTTTAACACAAATTTAATGTGTTGAAAAAATGTTTTTTTTTTTGTTTTGTTTTTTTAAAGCTTAAAAGTATTTCATGAGTCAGAATTTTATACTAAATAAAACGCATATACACATTTAGGAAATAACTTCCCCAAACAGTACTTTCCACATCTGATCCATAAAGTATGATGTGTCCTCTCTTTTAACGCCTACCTTAGATCCCAGTTCGAATGCGTGTTCTTGTAAGATTTCGTTGCCTATTTGAAGACTTTAAACTCAAGTTACACAACTATAAACCTCAGTAATGCAAAAAAAGAAAACCTACCTTTCTCCTCTGTGTTATGCTTAAAGCACCAAAATCACTAAACAGGGAGGAACTGGGAGAACTGACAGGATCTGTGCAGAGAAAGCACACAGTCAGGGAGGTTTCAAAGCCAATGAACAGTCATACAGTGCAACAGCAAACAGCAGATTGTGGCTCACCATGAGCACTGTGGCTGAAATTCTTGGCACCGTCATTAAGGAGACTTGGGGAGCTGCTGCTGCTGGTCATCCTCTAAAACACATGAACACACACATACACACAATTAATAAGCATCGGTCTAATGTCCGAGTGTTCGTACGAACAATCACTGGAATTTTACATTCATTATAGGAAACTTTTAATTAACTGTAAATTCACTGCTTATTATGATAATTGCTTACAAACTTAAGTTACAATGTTGTACAGGATGTTTTAACCTCGCTACACATTTATCAGTATCAAGTGTCTACTACAGTATGATTAATGTCATGTCACTGTAGATCAATTTCTAATAACAGCATGACACACATTTAAAAAAAAATTTTTTTTTAATTAAAGCATATTCTGTGGTGCTCCATATTATACATTATTTATTATATTCCATACAACACTTGTGTAAGCATTTGGTATTCAAAGCTGCTGATTTGCACCTGAACACTATTAACGAAATTAAATTTGTGCTCTTACGTTGATAAACTTTTTTTTATTAATGTTTTAAAAAAGAATTCAGCAGAAAAATTACTGAATTACTGTTTATTTTAAACGCCTGATAAAGGTTTGTGCATGTGTGGATTTCCCTTTTTGCAAACAGCTGATGATGATGATGGGGTTGTCAGAATAAATCGCAGCCAAAATACTGAAAAAGCACCTGACAAGCTGCAAAAAAAATGCCTCACTAGTAAAATTGGGCGTTTGTTTCGGTAACCCTTCTCGCTGATTTCTCTTTTTTTTTTTTTTTTTTTTTTAAAGATTATTCTTAGTCCAGATCTGAAATGATGCCCACTGAAATGAAAATCTGCTTATAAAGCAGATAAAAAGCTTTGACATGGATTATTTCCCCAAAACAATAAGGGAATCTATATATATATAAAATTTAAAATTCAGCTCACCCATAAATGTTCTAAAATCTGACTATTAAATAGTTTATAATGATGCTGAATAAGGGCTTTAAAGGCAGGCATTATGACTCAACAGGTTACAGTAAAACTGAGAGCAGCTGTGTTTCAGGCATGGGAAAATCCTGTGGATGTGACTGACACACAATTCTGGCATAATAGTTTGAACATAAACTAAGCAGTGTTTTTTTTTAACTATTCATACACACTTTATCAGTAATTTGTGTGGTCATGCCGAGTACCCCACCTTCCTTTTTTATTTTTAAGAAAGAGTTATAAAAGTTTACACCTAGTGTTATAAAAGGGTTGCATTTTTATCAAACACTTTTTATAAAACTTGTTGGAACACACACTGGAACATGGAAAAATACATTTTAAAAAGTTGATCATTATCCTTGTACATGTTGCTAGAACAGAGACAGCAATGCCAACCAATCTGCTCACATTGGTCGGACCAGGCATAATGTAAGACTTCATGAAGCTTTCAGTTACAATTATAATTGGATCAAACTTGTTTCTCCAGAATCTGAAGGCCAAGTCAACACCTCGATCTCTTTGTCATGTTCCTCAAACCATTCCTGAACAAGTTTCACATTATCATTATCCTGCTGAAAGCGGCCAGTGTCATCAGGGAATACTGAAGAGGTGTGCTTTATCAGCAATAGTGTTCAGGTAGGTGGTTTGTCCCCATATAAATGGCAGGACCCAAGGTTGCCTCACAGAACATTGCCCAAAATATCACACTGCCTCCCTCGGTTTGACTTCCTCCCATAGTGCCATCTCTAAACATACATCGCAGGTAACTGAGACACGCACATGCGCCCACACCTCAGCATCTACATGACTTAATAAGATTGCTTGATTCACCAGAGCAGATCATGTTCCACTGCTCCATGGTCCAGTTCTAATGCTGACGTGCCCATAGAAAATTTCAATGAGGTACAGTAGTCAGCATGGGCACTGTGTTTTGTCTGCAGCTACCGAGTCCCATAGGCATGAAGCTGCAACGCGCTGTGTTCTGACTATTTTCTATCAGACACAGCATTGACTTTTTCATAATTTGTGCTAATCAGACCAGACAACCTAACCTAATCTTCACTCTGTACACACATGATGCTGGATCACCGGTTGTCCTTTGTTAGACCCACCCATTTTTTAAGGTACTAACCACACCACACTGAGAAGACCAGTTTGGAGATGCTCAGACACAACTTTGTTCCTTGTCAAAGTTTGGACATTTTTACTGTTTCCAACACATCGATTTGGGAATGGCTCCAACACTGCCCTTACTACAGATCTTAAATAAATAAATAAAAAAGGATAAAATGTCAAACGATGTTGACATAATATCAAGAACATCATGGCCATATGTACGATCAGGCCGTATACACACCTGCATCATTGAGTATTTGGACTCTGCTGGGCTTCCAAACCCATTGACTCCAATAAAGCTGCTGCTGAAATAGGAGTTGGTCAGATTCGCATCACTAAGCGCCACACTGTCCATCCCGGTCACTGAAACGAGACACACAAAAGCACTTAAAAAGAGAAAAACGCTAAACTGATTGTGATGTTTCCTGTAGCAGACTGCTTGTTCAGGTCATTTTTGAAAAATATCAGATTTAGCCTTGGTCACATTTTGCACAGAATGCAAAAAAACATTTTTTACATCAGCAATCTGAAAAGGCGGCATATTATGTTTCTATAAAACAATAAAAAAATTAAGGTTCCGTGTCTCACAAAGAATCTGGAAAAAAAAAGTTTAATATTCTTATTGTTTAATTCAAGTCAAATAATATATTATTATACAACAGTGCTCTGAACAGAACTCTGATGCCATGATCACATCTTTAAAATCTTGTGTGTATTTATATATAAGAATCCATTTAAAAAAACAATGTTTTCTTGTGGCAATTTTTGTACAGGTCGGCAGCTTCATCACCAACTTTTATGGCATACTATGAGCGAGTCTTAGGCTTTCGTGAAAGAAAAATAAACAAGAAAATAAATAAATAAATAAATGCAGAGCTGAAAGGTACTGAAACCTCGGATCAGACTGCAAAGTGTCTACAGCGACGGCGCACATGACAAGCAAATCTTATTAAAGGCAAATTGTGCTTCATGGTCAACTATGTTAATATGTACAAAATGCAGAAATTATGCTTTCATAGTATAAAAAAGCATAATCTACTTTTGTAGGAAATTCTAAAAACAGAATGAGGATTATCAATCATGCAGAAAAGTCGGTTTCTCCTTCTTTTATAAAACAACAACTTGTAAAGATGCTCTCAAGTTCAACATGACACTAATTTTGAAGATAATAAAATGAGAGTAATATTCATGCTGGATGATGGTTTAGTCCTGGATATCAGAACTTATTTTTTATTTGTAAGGAACAAGCTCTACATAGAACACTTACATTTCTACAGTATAAACAGAACGAGTGTTACTGTTATTAGAAAGGAGAGAAGCAACAGCTCGAAGATAAACCTGCCAAACGATTGTTTAGCCAATCAGCACCCTGTTTGCCTATGACGTCACAGTTTTGGTCAACTGACGCGCTAAGCTTTTGCAGTCATTCTTAAATACAAAACATCTCCAGGTACTCGAAATAACGACCAAATTCCACTGATTTCCGGATGTTTTTAATAAAGAAGCGACACGGTTTGTCACCCTGCAGGAACTATTTGTTAATAAAAGCCTCTTTGGTGGTTATAGTGTTAAACACACACACAAAGCTTCTGCAGCTGATGTTGTAAGAGTCCTGACACTTTGTTCGATTGCGCGGTAAAATAGTAATGAAGTGTAACTGGATTGTAACCTAAACTTTAAAAACAATGGACAAGAAATATTTGAGCTGGTGTACGGTTTATCATATTTGCATTAAAAAGCGACGGTGCAGTTTGATTGAAAACAATGACAGGTCGTGCAGTTTGAGTTCGCGCGCGCGTGTTTACATACATATACAATTAAAAGTGTTTTTTTTTTTTTAATGTACACGTGACTGCAGTGCGTGCCGAATGCAAACCGCAGTGATTTGGTTCACTCCTGTGAGGATTTTGTGACTAGGCCTCGTTGAATCCCCGGCCTCGATTTGTACAGCAGCCCCGGTGAGTGGTGTCAGGTCTCGACACTACAGAAGGGCGCGCTGTTAGGCCTCACTCAGTATGTGTGCTTAATACTCAAACTTACTGCTCAATAACTGGCCGTCCAGAGCCGCTCCTGCAGGCCCGAGAGCATCAGTCTTTTTAGGGACTCCCGCCGGGGCTCCGCTCGGGCACGGCGGATAGCCTGCTACAGCCGCCGCTGCCGCGGGGCTCACTGCCCCGCCGGGGAGTGCTAAAGTCACCGGGCTGCCGCCGCTTCCTCCTCCGTGCACAGCGCTCGCCGCGGACGGGTCCTCGTGCAGGAACTGGCAGTCGTCGCCATAAAAGCAAGTCTTGTCTTTCGCGTAATAGCGGCAGAACTTCACCTTGACGCCCGGTATTCCGACACCGCCGAGCGGAGCAGCCGAGACCGGGAGTCCGCTATTCATGGCACCGCTGATGCCGCCGCCGCCGCCGGAAGAAGCTCAAACATAAGGAGACCCAAAACACATTTAATCCCTGCCAAACGCGTGAAAAACAAACAAGAACAATCAACCGTATGATCCAGAGCGAACCGTCAGACCGCCATGGCGCTTTAGAAACGATCAGTGTTCGCGTTTAAATTGTTTAAAAAGGGGGGGAAAGTAAAAGAAATAAAGCGACTCGGCGCTACGGTTCGGCTCGAAGAGCGCTGTTGTTGTTTTCGAGCTCCGCTCAGCTAAAGCAGCAGCCAGCGCCGCAGTGCATTGTGGGTAGCGCTGCAATTAGTGCCAGGGCTCAGTAGGGCTTCAATTAAAGAGCAAACAAATAAATAAACAAACAAGCGGATTTTCCACAAGCAATGGCCATATAAACGTGCAGCCCCATTACGAAATGCTCAAAGGATATATGGAGAGAATATTTATAGAATGTCTGTCCCCATGAATGCATGCAAAACTGAATTAATGCAGGTCTACAAACAGGCACTGCACAAGGGCTTAACCTGTATACTGAACATGATCTGCCTTAACAAAATAAATTAACTAATTTCTAAATAATTTCAATGAAAGAAAATAATTTCACATTTAAATTGTACTGAGAAAATCTTAAACCTAAGACAGAATTGTATTCATTCTGTACTAACAACGTTGTAAGAAAAATGAAATCTAATCACATTATTGATGTTTTAGCTCATATTCTGCCAGCTGTAATATATAAAGTATACATATAGTGTACAGAGTATATAAAACACTTCTGTTTTGCCTGCTGCCAGTGCCCTGGTTACAGTGAGGCCCTCACAGTGTAACAGTAGGCAGCGTCATCATCAACTATTACATCATACTGTGAGGTCATAATATATCCGGAAAAACATTGGAGCACAATGAGGAGCGGTAGCGAGTTGACCAAACACTCCATTAGCAGGTGATGGTAACGCATGGGCATCAAGATCAGCCCGTAGGCGGAGACACGGTTGCCCTACATTATATTTTAACAATAAAAGGGTTAGAATAGTCTTACCATAACTCTTCTTATAGAGACTTGAGCATCATGCATTCATGCAATATTTTATCCTGGACAGGGTTGCAGTGGATCCAAAGGATATTCTGGGAATGCTAGGCATAGATTCCAGTCCATCACATGGCTCCATAGACACCTACAAACACAAAGAGGCAGATACATAGATATTTCGTCAATCCTTCACATAGGGGGACACAACCAACCTGGCATGTTCTATGAAGGTGAGAGAAAACTGGAGAACCCAGAGGAAGCTCATGCAGACACTGTTAAGCAAAAAGAAAGGGTTTAATATACAGTATTTTACCACATCAATACAAATACATCCTTGTAAAAATGGGGTTCTCTAAAAAATATATTTAAAAAAAAGCTAGAAAGTGATTCATCATTATTACTGCTCATAGACATCCATTATGAGTGAATATGGAGTAAAACATTTGACATAGAAATTGTTTAAAAAAGTAAGATAAAATATTTTAAACTGACATAAACTGAATAATAGAATAATCTGATATTTTAGACATACAAGCCAAACTGGCAAATGTAGAGGAAGGCATATAAAGCATGAATTAAAAGCAACAATTTGTCGTTATGAATGATTCAAGGAAACCAGAGGCAAAGAGAGAAAAACAGATAAAGACAAAAAGGAGATTGAGACTGAGTGAGAAGAGGGTGTCGGAAAGGGACAGAAACAGAGGCAGAAAGAGAGTATGTGTGTGTGTGTGTGTGTGTGTGTGTGTGTGTGTGTGAGAGAGAGAGAGAGAGAGAGGAGGTGACTGATGACTGAGTTAGAGAGAGAGAGACAGAGAGGATCATAAAGAATGAGAAAAAGAAAGTGAGAGAGATAGTGAGTAAGTGAGAGAGCTAGCCTGTCATGTTAAACTTCACTGAAAGACTTTGGGTGTCCCTGTTCTCTACAGCCTCACTTGTGGTTGAGTTGCTGCCTGTTAACACTGTTATGCGCTCAAACAATGCAGTTCAGGCAAGATAGACTTTTGAGGGGTAAGAAATCTAAAAATAAAACTTTTTAAAGCATAATTACGAGGTTTTATCAGTGATACATTTAATCTTCATGATGTTTAATGATCAATTCCTGCTTTTTAATAGTGTGCATAGTAGAAATTATAGAGGATTACTGAATATTCATTAATGCATACTTAACTGTTTCATGAGATCTTAAACTTTTATTTTATTATAGCATTTTATCTTCTACTGAAGTTCAGTTCCCTTGTATGCAGTGACACTCTGCATCGGATAGACGTGCGAGATGGAGATGTACAACGGCTGCCTTGTGTCTTTGAGAATTCAGTAAAAAGTTTCCCTTGTTTTATTTATAGACATAATGATATTATAAGTTCTTTAGCATTTGTGATAGCCTTTGATAAATTAATTAGACATCAGGACAGTTGTAGTTACAGTTAAGTGCAATAAAACAAACAACCTGAAGGACAAAACCAAGACAAAACATAGAAGAAGCAGTAATTGTGAACTAAAGGTGGAAAGTTTGCCTTATTTTGAAAGATCATGTTTTACAAATTTTGTAAATGAGAGGATTTGTGGGTCGAGAATAAAAGCAGAACTAACATTTTATCCGTGAATGCAGAAGTATGGAACTTACCACAGAAGTCTTAAAATTACATTACCTTCTTCAGTTCTCCATGGCATTTATAGACAAGATTGAATGTTAGATTATTCTGAACTTAAATCCTATTGTACGCATGTATTTAGTTTGCATGTTTATTGTCTCATTGCAGACCTTGACTTGTCACATTTCCGAAGCAAATATTAAAAGTTCTCAGGAGACGCGGCTGGAGGTCGTACCAGGACAGGTGGTTGAAGTTCACCTGAGATCAAACAGTTCAAAAGAATCCATGCGGTGTTTCTGGGAGCACAGGTGTGTGCAAGAAGGATTGGCCTAATTAAACATCTAACTCATCCCTGGAATCTATACCATAGTTTTACAAGAGATGTTCAAGTCAAACCGGGACTTTTAAAAACTCCCTTATATTTCTCCATATAATCCCCTGCTACACCAAGCACTTATCCCAGCGCATCACTAGTGCTTGGTAAAAAGGTAAAAAGTTTTCTCAGTACGTTGGAATCATGATTGGACTACCTGCTTCACATCTGAAACGCTGGCCTCCCAGGAACTTCTTTAATGGCCCGAATGTTTGAAAATGTCTTGGAGCGATGTCAGGACTGTACGGGAGATGTGGCAATAACTCCCAGCCAAGTTCCTTTAACGTGCAAGTGGTGTTGGTGAATGATTGTGTGTACAGTTCACACAGACAGATGCGTCAGTTATCTGTTAATTTTCAAGGATGAGGTGTTTCTCTCGCTGAATGTTCACTGCAGAGGGCTCGGAGCCACCACGGCTGGATTGTCATTCACGAGCGTACGGCCTTCTTTAAAATGTATGCACTATTCAAATGTTTTACTGCAGCCAAGTCTGATGAGTCTCATCACCGTACTGTGCTTGAAGTCTTCTATAACTGCCAATCAGTTTTTACAAGAAAGCTCATCACAAGTCCTGGTTTGACTTGAACGCCTCTTGTCTTCTTCATCTTTGTATTGTTGCCATTTTTTATACATCATGTTTCATGACCATCGTGGCCTCTATTATGTCCTGTCCACAGAGAGACATCCAATTTACTCTTGTTCAAGTTTTTTGAAAAAGGCATGGATGACATATACACTGTGGTATGTGGTAACAGAAAATCTGTCAACGTCTCAGTCCACATTCATTCAACGGAAAGTAAGTCAAGCGATTATATTCATTATTACATTTTAAAAAGTGAGTGTGGTTTTATGTAGCTTTTACCTATTAATATATTACCCATCATCCTGCAATAAATTAAATGTTCACATTTCTATTTAAGGAATATAACATTAACATTATCCAGACATTATTTACCTGTGCACTTCTTATTAAATTTTGCCCTTAATTTAAATACATTGATTTATTAATAACTCTTTTTTTGCCCTATAATATAGTCTATGCATAGATGTTTTTAATATGATGTGCAAATCATCTAAGGGCTTCAAAACTGTAGCAGGAAGACGCAATAAACAAACAAACAAATTAACAAATACACGAAAAATATCATTTTTAATGACAGAAAATCAGTGTGAAATATATAATTAAATAAACACATAAATGTTTAATGAAGGGAAACATTTTTTTTTAATGAATTACACAGTGAAAATAAATAAATAGATCTTTTTTTTTGATGATGAAATATATATATTGAATATGATGAAAGTAAAGGTTTTTAAATATCCAGCAATTAGTACACAAACAAGAAGCAAATAGTCACTTTTAATTTTAGAATTTGTTCTGTTGTAACATTTCTTAATCTTTTTTTTTTCAACTATATAATTACAAAGTAATCAAGTATTTTTACCTGAAACATAAAGTTTTACTGTAAAAATCAGAGCTCTTCAAATTTTCATCCACAACGCATTCACATCAGATGAGTTTTATTCTTGTGATTTTTTTAGCCAGACCATCAGTGCCAGAGCTCACCACAGTCAGTGGCGATGGATATAATAGTCCATGTTTTCGATGTGTTTCTGAGGGAAATCCCAAACCAACAATCACGTGGTATGAAAATGAAAAACCTATCAGGTAGGTTTAAAGCCTAATCTTGATCAACATTCACGGTACGATCCACTGACAGCTGTGAAATGTTTTCCTTCACCTTCAACATAAGGGATTTAAAAATGTTAGAAACAACAAATTCTAAACGTCAATTTAGTGAGCAAAAAGATACTGACGCATAACAATATTGGTATGATATCATCATGTATCATTTTCCTGTCATTTCAAAGCAATGACACTGGAGACTCCTTCCACAGACACGAACTTCACAATTATATTAATTTTAAAATATGTTGAGTATCCGTGCTGTTTAAGCTGTTACTCTGGAAAGCATAACAAATTGTGAACACACGCACAGAATAAACTTATATACAGTATAATCTGCTTTTTATGTGAACATTTACAAGTTACACTGTGTCATGTTATTTCTGTTGCATGTTAAAGCCAAGGTCGAATGGAGATAACAAGGACGGGGAAAGAAATGACCGAGAGCAAAATGCACAGTTTAGAATATTATCGATCAAATATAAAATGCTGTGCTAAAAACTCACACGGAGAGGAATGCTCCTACATTTATCACTACGGTAAGATCATGATACGCTAAAAGATGTTTATTAGTGCTGGAAACTTTGCCATCGATTTTATCTATTGTAATAAAGCAATCAGAACACAAGTTTCTTTCTCGTATGTTTTAGACCTCGACACAAGCAGCGGGGAAAGTGAGGCGTCTGAGATTTGGCTGCGTCGTGGTCAGTCGCTCTCGCTCCGATGTAAAGTCAAAAAGGACAATCATGCGGTAAAGTGGTACTTCAACAATGACATAGAGGTACGGAGGACACTGGACAATAGAAGATGTGTTTAGCTAACGCCTCGCATACGTATTCACCCCGATTATACTTATCAGTGTATTCAGTCTCTATGTCACTTCTAATGTAAACTCACTTAGGACATTTCCCTTTCCAGAGTGTAACATTACAAAATGTTTAGAAATGTAATGAGTTAAATATCCATGTATGCTAGCCGCTTTAGGGCTTTCTATGTGTCTGATTCTGTTGTTTCTGTTTGTATTTTTTTTTTTGGCATGATACAGCTCACAGGACTATCTTCACAGTGTTATATCAATCAGTTGGAGTATTATTCTATTGCCTCAGTTAGCAAGAACAATAGCGGAGAGTATCACTGCAAGAGCCATCATGGACAAAGAAAAGCAGTAAAGGTTCACGTCTTTGGTAAGAAAAATATATTTTTCCATGAAAGAAGAAAATAAATAGACCTGAGAGAAGACGTTCTCGTGATGAACCAATACCAAACAAATTAAAGGTCATTAGGGCCCAAGCACTATGATATCAGCCATACAGTATTTCATAGTGTGTGAAGGGCCCTCTTGTTCTTCTAAGGATTTTTTTTCCCATCACTCGGGGCTTATTGGGGGGTCTTAACATGCTGAAAAAGTCATTGAAATTACATGAATATCATTTTTTTTATGAAAATTATATTCGTGTAATTTGCTTCCATTAGGACACCTGAATGGCTGGGCCGCAGGTGTGGCACACATGGGGCCATCACACAAAATTGCACACGAAACCCAGTTCTCATTTGGGGCTCATTGAGCTGAAACATTTTCGCATTGCATATTTCGTATTGCTCTACTCAACAGGAAGTCTGTTGCTTTGGGTCGTTTGCAAAACCATACACAATGGAGTTTGATATACTCCTCCTAGGGGATTTATACGATCGCCAACTCACCGGGCCGATGTGATTTCAATACATTGAGGACGCAAAATCGTGGAGTGATTTTTGATATCTCAAACGGGCCAGCCGGGGATGCCTTAAACCGAAAAGTGGTTAATAACTTTCTGTTTGACATTATATTAAGTGACATCACATCATTGCTTGCAACTATATTGTTAAATGTAATCTCTTTTCAGTCTTCATATATAATTGTCCGAAGTGTGTACAAACATTTATACTTGACTCGTTGTTGTTGATCTGCAGCGGGATTAAATGTGTTTTTATGAGTTGTTGGCGATTAAATACATTAATATAAACATGGATTTATTTGATGCTCTTTTTTTTTTCTTCCTAGAAAATGATTTTATTAAGAAACTGAATCTGAGCAAACACGTCACAATCCAGGACAAAGACAGGAAGGGTTTCTGCTTCCGCGCTGAGGTTCCGTCTCACCTAAAAGCAAAGTGTCAGTGGGTCATGCCCAACGGCTCCATAGTGCCATGCGTGGAAACTCAGCACCTCTCTGCTGTAAGGTATGCCAGAAATGCGGCCCTTTAAAGGTCCCATACTTTACTATTCCTTTAACAAATTAACACAGGTCTTGGAGCTCCCCTGACGTGTGTTAATGCTTGACTACAGTGAAATACCCCTCAGATAATGTATTTTTTAATATCTCAAACACTCTCTGTTTCACTCCTCCAAACACACATTTCAGTCTCTATGTAAAAAAGAAACTACTGAGCCACGTCAATCCAGACTACAGTGAAGCTCATCATCAAGCTTAAGGAGGGTTTTCCTCATATGAGGAGAATCTTTTAATGTCATGTGTTTTATTTGTATGTGCACAAAGGAGACGCATCTGAATGTGAATTTGGCATATTAGGTCTCTTTTAATTGTAGGTGTGTTTAATGTGGTGTTTATCACAACACAGTTCTCTTCTTTTCGTGTAGCACTTTTACATTATGTGACCCAGAACCAGGTCAATATCAGATCCTACTGAGGAGTGGCAGAGAGTCCACCACTGGAAATATGTCTCTTTGTGTGACAGGTGAGTCCTTTATAGTATTTAAGCAGGAGGATTGAAAACTATTCGTTCAGCGATATATTACTTCTTAAGATTTTAACATTTTTCAGCACCTGGGAGAAGATTTTATAGATTAAATCATGCACAAAACACCAAATTTATACAAATGAAACCAATGCCTATGTGCTCAATAGAATCAGCTGGTTTAATTAGTGGAGGGAATGAATAAATGTCAGGTCCGGATGTCCTGCTCTGCACAGAAATGCCTAAAACTAGGAAGTTTTTAAGTAAATTACGAACTTGTGTGGCAAATATTTGTACATGATCTTCAGGAAGCGATCAAGCAGACATGGATTGAGCAAGTGACATCAGAGTGCTGCAGACATCTTTCTGCCGGATCCAGCAGGGTTTTGAAGAATAAAGAACTTTATAATAAATACTGATTATCATAAAATAGCTTGCTATGCCTTTGTTTATTATGGTTATGTTTGTAGAACACTGCAGATGTGCGTATGTGCGTTCTGTGTCAAAGTATAACCTTTATTATAATCTGTCTGTAAACTAATTAATAGCTGAGATGAGTGACAAAGCAGAAATGATGTTCAAAAGCATATCACAAAGTGCAAAAAAGAAAAAAGCATACCACAGCAGTTTATCAAATTTAATTTAATTCACCCAAGAGCAACACACTGCACTACATTTCCATATTTAAATGTGTGTAATAATCTTTCTGTAGTAAAATGTCACTTATCACCAGCGGGGTGGATTATTACCAGTCCTCGGGTCCTTACACTGACTTCCTGTAACATTTAGGATAGATTTTTAAGTAAAAAAAAAAAAGTTTAAACTTTTACTCATTTATGAATCAATCTATGGCCTATAGGACCTAAACACATTGCAGATATGCTCACTGAATATAAACCTATTAACATAGCACTCAGATCATTAGGATCGAGTCAGTTAGAAATACCAAGGGTTCACAGAAAACAAGGGGAGTCCGCTTTTAACGATTATGCTGCTCGCAGTTGGAACCAGCTTAGAGAAGAGATCAGATATGACAAAACATCAGCCACATTTATATCTAGACTTAAAACTCATCTGTTTAGCTGTGCATTCGTTGAATGATCTTATTTTTATCTCATATTTGTAACTGTTTTATTTTTAATCTAATTTTAAATAATTTAAAAGTTTTATTGCTATTATTTTTTTATCATTTCATTTTATGATTATTTTCCTCTCTTTTATGTAAAGCACTTTGAATTACCATTGTGTATGAAATATGCTACACAAATCAACTTGCCTTGCCTTGCCTTATTGTGTAGCTCCTAAAAATTGCAAAAAAAAAAAAAAAAATTCTCAAACACAAACATCTAAAGTTACAGCTTTTATCCCAGCGATTATAAAGCCCTGACACTAGAGACTCATTTTTTTTTCATAACTGCTTAAAAAGCATCTCCTTACAAAAACTTCATCATACTGTATCAATGATTAGATGTTAAAAGTTAGATTAAGTTGAATGTCAGTCTTAATAATCACCCAAAACACCAAACTTTTATTCATGAAAGAGTTAAAAAGTATTTCATTTTATTATACTATATGGCATTATTACAAGAAGTATATTTATTTTACATGCGTTTATAGTGATTTTAATATGTATTGACAGAAGAATTCTTTCCTTTTACAGATATTCCCAAAATTCAGATCCTCCATGACCTGACCCATGTCACCTGTATGACCAAAAGTAATCTTCCTGCACACATTTCCTGGATGACCTGTCCATCAAACGCTAAGTAAGATCCATGTGTTTCACGGGAAACCCAGTCGTCGTCCTTTTAAGCTTCAAACTCCAGTATTATTGTTTACTAAATACTTTATCGCTCTCTTTATTTATTTTTTCTTTAAGCTATAATGATACTTCAGCATGGAAGGAGACATACACTGACTCTCCAAAAGGCACCGACTCAGAGCAGTTCTGTCAGAAGGCCATCGTTGTCTCTCGGCCTTTAAGCGATGTGAATGATCACTTTGTTAAATGCTGCTGGAGGAATAATAATACGGATTCATACTGCAGTGAACAAATCCTCGTGAAAATATGTACGATTCTTTGCTGCACATCTAAACTCATTTTACTGTCTGTTCGACTTCAGTGCTGGCCGATTCATTATTCAGTTTATTCTATGTTTCAGCTTCAGCAAACTATTTGTTCCTGGTTGGGGCGTGCATCCTGGCGTGGATCCTCACCACCGTGCTGGTCCTGTTCCATTTCTTCCGCAAAAAAGTAAAGCTCCCCGAGCTCACACTCGCGTACATGAATTTGTGATGAATAACACTCAAAATACCCAACGTCACCCTTGACACAACCAGTAAATGTCACCCTTCATGTCACTTCCCTGTCTTTATCCTCCCAACAGAAGCCTGGTTATGAGACACAAATCCAGATGATTCAGATAGTAGGACCCCTGGACAACGACTACATCTACATCGACTTCAAGGATTTTAAATATAACCAGAAATTAGAGTTCCCTCGTGAGAATCTGGAACTGGGTATAAGATTTTTTAACAAAACATTGAGTGTTTTTAACCAAATTTCTACTAAAACGTGATTGTTTGGGACAAAATGAACAGAAAACATTTACTCCAAGTTGTTCAGTAATGAAATAAAACCCCTTTGAGGTGTGCTGTTACAGGAAAATTATCAACAACTTTTTGCAGAATTAATCGTACTACTCATACCACATACCACTCCGAAGCTCATTATTTCCCTACAACAGCAAATCCTAATGTGTTTTATCCCTTGTTTAGTGCTGTATTCCTTGCATGTAATGTAAAACCAAACCAGCCATCAGTCGTGCTTGTGTGATGGTCATTAATCTTAGGGAGCATCACCATAAAATAAGTGTTCAGTAAATTTGACATAATAGATATCCAATATACGTGATGTACTTGTGTGACGTTTGCTAATTTGGAGTGGACGTAGGTACACTATATGGACAAAAATATTTGGCCAAACCTGTTAATTATTGAATTCAGGTGTTTAAATCAGACCCCTTAGCATACCAAGCCATCTTGGACAATACTATGCTTCCAACTTTGTGGAAAGGGTATGTGGAAGGCCCTTTTCTATTCCAGCATGACCAAGGACTATAAAGACTTGGTTAGATGAGTTCAGTGTGGAAGAATTTGACTGGGCCGCACAGAGAGCCCTGTGACCTCAACCCCATCGAGCATCTTTGGGGTGAACTGGAACGGAGATTGAGAGCGAGGCCTTCCCATCCAACATCAGTGCCTGACCTCAAAACTGTTCTACAGAATGAATGGGCACGGATTCCTACAGAAACACTTCTAAATCTTCTAAGACATTTCAAGAAGAGTGGAAGCTGTTATAGCTGAAAACGGGGGACCAACTCCATATTAAAGTATTTGTATTTGGATGTCGTTGCAGATTTGGCCAAATACGTTTGTCCATACAGTGTTATATTTTCTTTAATGGTATTAAGTTTCTAGCATTTGCTGTATTTTTTATGTTAAAGTGTAATGTTAAACAAAGAGGTCAGAATCTGACACGGTTAATAATAGAATGTAAACTACACTGATATTATACCTATGGTTAGATTTAATTGAAGGATAGTTTAACATTAAATATTACCTGATAAAGGAGCAGTAAATATCGCCGCATCATAAATCTGCCAGTCCACTGTGCTCGAACGTGTTGTAAAGAACATCTGGAACCTGATAAACATCAGTAGTATTTAATGACTGAAATTCCTCAACATACAACGTTATCTAAACTCTCATCATGTAGTTAGTAAAATCCTTGATTATGTATAATATATAGCGAGCGATTCATCATTATTTGGCTCGTTGATGAGATTGTGGATCATGTAACTGCAAGAGCTCTATACCAGAGAAAGTCGCCAACACTTAAAAGGGCAGAAAGTCACAGCTTTATAGAATATATATATATATATATATATATATATATATATATATATATATATATATATATATATATATATATATATATATGTGTTTATAGAAAGCCTCACCCACATAATCATTACACACTGTATCAGCGGAGTGTTCACAAGTAATTCTGGTATAACCATAATCATCCCCCCCACCTCCCCCTTTTTCTTTGAAAATAAGAATTCTACAGATTTAAAGATTTATGACTGGAGTTTTATTAAATTCAGCCATCTTACAGGTTATGAATTAAATTCTGCAATTTTACATTTGTAAATAAATAAATAAATAAACAGGTTTTCCGTTCATTTTTTAGTGCATGGATATTTTTGTCTATAGTCGTCACATGTACGTCAAAAAGATTAAGTTGTGTAATGTAGAAGTATTTCGTGAAAAATGATACAATATGATTTTGTGCTAATGAAGTATCTGTGCAGTAAGGCTAAATGATTTGCTTTACTTCAGGGAAAGAGCTGGGCTCTGGAGCTTTTGGCATGGTCGTGCAGGCGACAGCATATGGCATCAGCAAGCCTGGAGTGTCCATGCAAGTTGCAGTGAAAATGCTAAAAGGTAGGTCATGTGACTCTACTCATTTGCTTCATCAGGCTTGCATTGCTCTGATGCTCCAAGTTGATTTGCTGTAGAAATGAATTTCCTATAATAAAAAAATCGAATCTAGGATTTCAATAGAAAATATGTAACATTAGTAAGAAAGAAATGCAGGCGTGAGGAGTCGTTTGAGGGGCATCAGGTCAAATTAGGACTATTGTTATTGCAGAACAACAGGAAAGAGTGGAAATGGTATGTGGAAAGAGTTAAAAACTCCCTTTATTTCTCCATATACACTGATGCACTTATCCCAGCGTTTCACTACTGCTTGGACACCATCAAGGTAGAAAGTTTTCTCAGTACTCCAGAGCCATGATCAGATTGCCCGCTGGCCTCCCAAGAGCTCCTTTAATGCCCCAAACATTTGGAAATGGCTTAGAGCGAAGTCTGGGCTGTACAGGGGATGTGGCAATAACTCCTGTAACGTGCAAGTGCTATTGGTGAGCGTTTGTGTGTACAGTTCCCATAGACAGATGCGTCACTTCTGTAAGTTGGTAACAAGTTATTCATTGATTTAGGAAGGATCAGGCAGGATTTAAATGCTTTGCTACGGCTAGGAGGCTAGTGTGCTTGAGGTCTTCTATAAATGTCAATCAGTTTTACGCCTTAATTCACCAAAAATCTGTTTGATTTGATCACCCCTTGTACATGATATAATAAAGGTGACAAACCTAGTACATATTTAGAGGTCTAGATAAGGTCTAGTAGATTCCCACAAAAAGGTCGCTTGAGGAGATCTTTATGTGTAGTGATAGTTAATAAAGAAATATCTCTGATCTGATACCCAAAACTAGTATTAGTCCAGTACCAGCCAAACACTGTACAACCTGTACAAATAGAAAATATTGGAATAAAGTTTGGAAAGGTTTTGGAAATGTAATTACAAACATACTACTATTTTTGTTAGGATTTATTTATTCTAAATATGTTATGATTATACTGCATGTATTATTGAGATGATTGCATGTATTAAAATTATTTTTAAAGCTTAGTAGGTTCAAAAAACACAGACAGGGATCAATATATCCGTATGAGTAGTTTACCAATTCAAGTGTTTTACTTTTCCAAAAGCAGATTTATCAAGTTCTACTTAGATTGGGAAAAGAAACAAACTGAAGAATAATTTCATGAATGGTGCATGTTATTATTTATTCACTAAGAAGAATAAGAATAAGGTTTTATTTGCCATATTATTAAATCAATATTAACCTCGAATGTGTCAGACTCAAGCCTTTTAAAAACTCTATTTTTCTGAATAAATGAAGAAAATGGATGACCTCGCTGTTTTGTTTTAAATTCACAAAGTTCAATAACGAGTTTGTCTTGTGTAGAGAAGCACCAAGCAGTGGAGAAAGAAGCCTTGATGTCTGAACTGAAGATGTTAACGTATATTGGAAATCACACCAACATTGTGAACCTGCTGGGAGCCTGCACTGGAACAGGTACCGTATGTGAAGCCATGCGATAAATAAGTTCCCATCACTGTATAAATGCTGTATAATCTAATAGCTGTTACATCAATGTCATTTGATTGACAGGTCCAATTTACCTGATCTTTCAATACTGCCATTATGGAGACCTGCTGAATTACCTGAAGAACAACAGAGAGCACTTTTACAAGTCCTTAACGGACGCTTTCAACAAGGACAGATTCAGAAGCCTGTACAGCAACTACCAGGGGAAGAGAAACTCCAGGTTGAAAACCGAACCTTTTCTGGTGACCTTTTGAATAAAGAAGTGTAGAAGACAGTGAGACGTGCTTGTCTGAGGAAATGTAACTGAATAGGGACAGATTTACTGTATATGGTGAGGTCTTGTGGTGCAGAACGCGGCCTCATATTTACATGTCTCCGCAGTGACGTTGTCCAGTCTGGTGATCACCCGTACATGCCCATGTCCCCGGTGAGCAAAGAACAGGAATCACTGCTCGGCTCTACAGATGTTAATGAAGGTGATGATGCTTACCCTCTTTATAGATTTGCAATCTAATCATTGGATCTGTAAATTATAACTTTAGAATTATAAGAGTAACGGGTAAAAATCTCACACCGTCCATTTTTTTTGTGCATTTTAAATTTATTACATTGGATTTATTACATTTAACTTATCACTTAAAAAAACATGTATGTAATGACCACAGACGAAAAGTTACAGTTTGTTTCCCTAAACTGAGAAAAGAACTGAAAAATCTGATTTCTCCAGTCTCACGTACAGCAGAACGAACTCCATTCAAGCTTCATTTTAAAATAACATGAATTTGCATCTACAGCCATTGCACATGTGAGTTCCCGGGTAATTTGTAAAAATGCAACCTTTTACCCTAGCACTGACTAATTCTCAATTCTGATTGGTCAGAAGATGTTGATTAATTTTCTCTAACATTTTGCAAAAAACAATTGAAACTCTTGATATAATCAAGCTTTCCGATGAGAAGATGTTTAATTAAAATGTTTAAGGAAGTAGTCTCCATTGTCGGTATTTTGCTGGTGAGTTTATAGCTGCTATTTCATAAACTCGGTGACATTAAATGTAATATATCTCTGGCAAATTGATGCACTGTAAAAAAAAAAAAACACTCATACAGGAAAATAATCAACAGTAATGCTACATCAAATATCACATTCTTCTGCCACTGATTATTTTCCTATAAGAGCACAACCCTTAGTGTATTACTTTATTACTTTTAACACTAGAGAAACAGCATAAAGAAAAATCTGATTATCTAGTTAATATTAACAGAAATGTGCTTTCTATAGCTGTTTATTCATGGAATTCAACCACTGGTCTTAAAGTTCTTTAATAAATAAGCTTGGTTTGTGTGCAGTGAGTTGTACTGAAATCTCCGTAATCTCACACATACTACGGATATGTTATGCTGTATATTTACATGAAGGAAAAACTATATACCTTCAAACCCTATAATTCAAATCTTGAGTGTAAATCATAGTATTTGCAGCAATTTTCATTGGAAATTTAAGTCAAAGTTAGGGATTCTTTTTTAAACTACATAATGAGCTATTACTGTAGATATTATTTCTGATTCTGTGCTTGTTTTATTTAAAGATTTATTTGAAAGTGGAGATGAGGAAGACCACCAGACGCTCACCTATGAAGATCTCCTGAGCTTCTCCTACCAAGTGGCCAAGGGAATGGAGTTCCTTTCCTCTAAAAACGTAAGCTGCAGTTTGCTTTTATTTCTGCTTTGGGAACGATATAAAAGATCGAACTGAACTCTTAAGACGCTTTGCATTTGTCGGATCATTAAGACAGGTCTCAGACACATTGTCGCTTTATTCTGTATTGAATTTCTTAAAGCATTTCAATCGCTTTCTCCATTTTAACTTAAGCTTCTAAATCAACTGATTTCTTCTAGCTCAGCGGAACTCATCCGTAAGTCAGGATTTAAAAAAACAAATTACTGGCACATAGGTTTTGTTCCTGTTTTCAGATCTCACACCAGCACCCATCACCCATCACACACAGTTAATATTAGCACGCAGGACCTAATCTGCATTTAGTTCCCTGAAATGCTGATAGTGATTTAGCATCATGCTTTACAGTAAATACTGAGCTCTGGCCTACAGACGCTACAATCTGGTCTTCAGGTAAAGCTGACCGAATTTTGATATCTGATTAAAAAAAAATACTATTACTAATAATAATAATAATAATAATAATCACTCATGTTGGAAAAAGCAGGTTTATACAGTGCTGAGAAAGTCTCTGGGATCAAAGGGACTTTAGTGATCTGGAAATGATGTAATGATATTGTTTAATCAACATAAACCACCTGTTCACATATTAGCCTCGATACTTAAATGTGTATAACTGTTTGATTTTTAGTTTGTTTTTAAAGACGTAGAATTTTTTTACTCCTAAACTTTATAAGGTCAAAAGTGATCGTAATTATATATATATATATATATATATATATATATATATATATATATATATATATGTTGTTTTTTTTTTTTTTTTTAGCAACGGTGGGTGTACAGTAAATAGCTGCTCTCAGCTGCTTAGCTGGATAAGAGAAAAAAAGAGAGCTAGTTATTTTTGCTACAGTATAAAATAAGAATCTAGGATTATTTTTTTTATCTACACACTGGAGTGATATGTTGATTTAGCAAGAATAAGAGCTTTTTGACTTATTTTATTTAATTTAATAATAAGTACTATTACACTATTTGAAATACTACCAATTTGATTTGACACATTTATGTTCACATTATGTGGTCTGTTTTAAGGTGATTGTGTGCGTCATACCAGGAGCAAGTCTTCTTCATTGCCTTGAATAAAGTCAAAAACTTACAAGGAAATGATTATATACAAAGACTAATTGATGGAAGACAAAGACTTGGGAAGACTTGATGATTGAAAATGAAAAGTTTTGAAGACTTTTCAAGTCTTTGAAAATCTTCGCTATCAAACAAATGTCTTACCAATTTTTTCGGATCACTTTACAGTAGTTTGGATCTCCGAGATTACTTATCGAGGTCTGTCTCTTTTTTTTTTATGGTAGCTTTAGAGCTCACCAGGCGGCCAGCATGGTGTTCACCTGAGACAAAGTGTATTGAGGTTCTCTTTTTAGGGTAGAATGTCATCGCGGCATGTTGGTGAGACGTGGTGTATGAAGCATCATGAGGTCTTCTGGCTGTGCAATTTCAGCACCATGTAAGGATGCCTTTTTAGCCAGTTTTATTGCCCAATTTCGTTTGTTGTCTCATTATCTTTGCACACATGTCCACAATGTTGAGTAACGATTTACTTTTGGCATACAGAAAAGATAAACAGGTAGACTTTGGATACAAATTGAGAGCCATACTCAACAACAACTGCTTACTCCATGTTCAACCCACACCTGTGACAAGCTAATGAACAGGAAGGGGGTCCTTAACAACCAGGGTTGGGAACTACTGTTTTAAACGAAGACTGGAGCTAAATAAAATAATACTTATCTCTGCTGCAGAAAAGTTCATTTACCAGTTACCAGCCTTAAAAATCATGAATTAACAGCACCCTAGTTTAAATCCATTATGATGACTGTTTTACACTTGATAACACGTGGGGGAAAAAGTGTTTCGAGTGCCAGTAAACTTAGGGACTCTTACTACTACTAATACTACTACAGTCGCCGCTATAATTCGTCCCAAAGGTGATCTATCAGGTTGAGGTCTGTTCAGGCCAGTCAAGTTCTTCCACAACAAACTTGCTCATCCGTGTCTTTATGAACCTTGCTTTGTGCACTGTTGTGCAGTCATGTTGAAACAAAAAGGGGCCGTCCCCAAACTGTATCTTAACAGCATTAAGAGTTCCTTTCACTGAAACTGAGGCGCTGAGTCCAACTCCTGAAAAACAACCCCACATCATAACTTCCCCTTCACCAAACTTTACACTTGGGACAATGCAGTCAGACATTAACCATTCTCCTGGCAACTGGCAAACCCAGACCTGTCCATCAGATTGCCAGATGGAGAAGTTTGATTTGTCATTCCAGAGAACCACTGCTCTAGAGTTCAGTCGCAGGGTGCGTTACACCACTGCATCCGATGCTTTGCATTGCACTTAGTGATGTAAGGCTTGGATGCAGCTGCTCAGCCATGGAAACGCATGCAACCCCTTAGCACTATGCATCTCAGCATCTGCTGACGCCGCTCTGTTTTTTTTTCATGGCCTACCACTTTGTGGCTGAGTTGCTGTCGTTCCCAGTCGCTTCCACTTCGTTATAATAGCACAAACAGTTAACTGTTGAATATTTAGCAGTGAGGAAATTTCATGACATTTATTTCTGATCAAAGGAACGAAATGAACTAAATGACTCAAAATTAGATTCGAAAATTAGATCTTGATGAACGAGATTCAAAGAACCGAGTCACTAAAATGATCCATCACTAGTTTGTATGTGCTCCCCGTGCCTGGTAGGTTTCCTCCCAGTACTCCAGTTTACTCCCACAGCTCAAAGACATACAGATTAGGCTAAGTGACGTTCCCAAATGGCCTGTATGCATGTGTGTATGTTGACCGGACGAGCAAGCAAAAAAGCCCTAACTTTGACAGAGGGCAAGCAAAAAAGCCCTAACTTTGCATAGCAATGCAATTAGTTCTTGCATCACTACATTATGCCACCGAATAAACCACGGAATACCGTAAATATATACTGCACTGTACAGTTTACCACGTGGTACTGTCTACCACGGTCGTAAAAATGGGAATAAATCCAATGGTCACCATTGGCCTCCATGGACCCTATCTGTAGTGTCATTTGGACCACAAGATTCCTAGATGGATGGATGGAACATAATAATATAATAAAGTGCCCTTGGTTTGAATTGGTCAGAATTATCACCAAGTTATCATACAAATTATAAAATAGAGAGGGGATAGAGTGTGCCCTGAGATGGATTGACACCCTGTCCAGGGTTTACCCTGCCTAGTGATACAGGAGCCTGGTGCCTCTGCGACCCTGCCATACAGGATCAAGTGGTATACTGTAGGTGGTAAGTGGGTGAGTGAGGCAGTTCAAGTGAAATCGGGACTTGTGGCGATGGAAGGTGTAAAATCAATTGTAGTTCCCAACATCACCCCCCCCCC
>JAAGKR010001418.1:105063-126276 GCA_011419295.1 Clarias macrocephalus
TCCCCTTCACCAAACTTTACACTTGGGACAATGCAGTCAGACATTAACCATTCTCCTGGCAACTGGCAAACCCAGACCTGTCCATCAGATTGCCAGATGGAGAAGTTTGATTTGTCATTCCAGAGAACCACTGCTCTAGAGTTCAGTCGCAGGGTGCGTTACACCACTGCATCCGATGCTTTGCATTGCACTTAGTGATGTAAGGCTTGGATGCAGCTGCTCAGCCATGGAAACCCATGCAACCCCTTAGCACTATGCATCTCAGCATCTGCTGACGCCGCTCTGTTTTTTTTTCATGGCCTACCACTTTGTGGCTGAGTTGCTGTCGTTCCCAGTCGCTTCCACTTCGTTATAATAGCACAAACAGTTAACTGTTGAATATTTAGCAGTGAGGAAATTTCATGACTGGACTTATTGCACAGGTGGCATCCTATCACGGTACCACGCTGGAATTAACTGAGCTCCTGAGAGCGACCCATTCTTTTAACAAAGCGGTCAGCATGCCAAGGTGCTTAATTTTACCCATGGAAGTGACTGAAATACCTGAATTCAATGATTTGGGTGGGTGGGTGAATAATTTTGCCAATATAGTGTATATCTGTACACCATCAGAGGTAATCATGTTATCATAATAAATATAGTGTTTGTATATTAATATTCTTATTACCTTCTTTATCTATTTACATTTAAAAGTATGGCAGAAAGGGGCCGTCCCCAAACGAGATTGGGCAGAACTCTTATTCTGATTGACTTACATTTTCTTTCATCACAAGTTACAGAGTCCACCACAACATACTGTATATGAAATAGTTGGCCTATTATTTTCTTTAACCATTTAGATGAATTATTTGGTGTATATAATATTTATAATATTTGTTGAATCACCAGCCGATCAGGACAAGGACCCCAATGTGGGTCAAATAAGCTCGTCGTTGCCAGATAGACAAAGTCAAATAATGGTACAAAGACCCCAGAATAATCGTATTTTGGGGAAAACTATTGTCCCTTGAAAATGTTATTGCATCACCCCTAGAACTAAGTTATACAACCACGTCTACCAAATGAACTGCAGTTGACTCCAACTATCCAAACGATTGTTTTTGAGCATCGATTATTAGGCCTACATATGCTAATTGCTATATGTGTATCGCTAGCTAGCCTGAAGGTGCCAGGGGTCTCACAAGATTTCAGTAGAGATGTAGATTGGCTCATTAACTACAAATCCAGGGTCTGTTGACATGTAATGACAGAGGGCAAGCAAAAACGCCCTAACTTTGCATAGCAATGCAATTAGTTCTTGCAACACTACATTATGCCACCGAATAAACCACGGAATACCGTAAATATATACTGCACTGTACAGTTTTATAGGCATGTTTCATTCTTCTGTTTTGTTTAAAATTTTAAAGGATAATACATAACCAGTCTACACACACCCGGGGTGAAATGGTTTATTCTAGTATTTTAATAGGAGGTGGGTAATGCGCTGAGGTTCTTTGAATAAAAAAAAATATGAAGAAAAGACCAAACACATTAGAGTGCCATGCTCCCTACAACCACTGCTTGTACACACATGCTATATGCAAATTTTACAAATATCTTATTAAAACCTAAACAGCTCACATGGATATACTGGAAAATGAGAAAATGATACAAAGTGGGGCTTCATAGGGGTGGCATGTTGGCGTACTTTTGCCTCCGGGGTTGAGGGTTCGAATCCCACCTTGGGGTCTTTGTGCATGGAGTTTTTATTAGTGATGGATCATTCATGAATGATTCATCCTTTTTGAACGAATGTTTAACGTGACCCAAAAGAACAAATAGTCTCGGACAGTTATTTTCTGCTAGGCGCGCATGCGCAAAGCATCACAAACCCTCCATAGGATATGTACAGGAAACAGAAATGAGTAGTTACCTCTCAAGTCTTTTGGTTCGAATTGTTAGTTTTTTTGTAACATGACTCTCATTACAAAGGAAACAGAATTAAGTGGTTCTTCTCAATGAGTCTTTTAGTCCCTGTCATTCATTCTTTTGACTCCCATAGATGCTATGCAATAGTGCAATAGATTCAAAAGAACAAACGATTCGGAGTAGAAGACTGAGAAGAAGCGCTCAATTCTGTTTCTGGTGTAATGCACTTGCATAGCGTCTATGGGAGTCACATGACAAAAAGAACGATCAATCCGGTGAGAGGTGAGCTGCTCATTCTGTTTATCATAATATATCCTTCGCTGCATTGTAATATTTTCATTCCTTTAACTATAGCCAAAATTTGTGAATATACGTGTGTTAGGGGTTTGTTTATTGAAAATGTAACATTGTAGTTTATTTCTGATCAAAGGAACGAAATGAACTAAATGACTCAAAATTAGATTCGAAAATTAGATCTTGATGAACGAGATTCAAAGAACCGAGTCACTAAAATGATCCATCACTAGTTTGTATGTGCTCCCCGTGCCTGGTAGGTTTCCTCCCAGTACTCCAGTTTACTCCCACAGCTCAAAGACATACAGATTAGGCTAAGTGACGTTCCCAAATGGCCTGTATGCATGTGTGTATGTTGACCGGACGAGCAAGCAAAAAAGCCCTAACTTTGCATAGCAATGCAATTAGTTCTTGCATCACTACATTATGCCACCGAATAAACCACGGAATACCGTAAATATATACTGCACTGTACAGTTTACCACGTGGTACTGTCTACCACGGTCGTAAAAATGGGAATAAATCCAATGGTCACCATTGGCCTCCATGGACCCTATCTGTAGTGTCATTTGGACCACAAGATTCCTAGATGGATGGATGGAACATAATAATATAATAAAGTGCCCTTGGTTTGAATTGGTCAGAATTATCACCAAGTTATCATACAAATTATAAAATAGAGAGGGGATAGAGTGTGCCCTGAGATGGATTGACACCCTGTCCAGGGTTTACCCTGCCTAGTGATACAGGAGCCTGGTGCCTCTGCGACCCTGCCATACAGGATCAAGTGGTATACTGTAGGTGGTAAGTGGGTGAGTGAGGCAGTTCAAGTGAAATCGGGACTTGTGGCGATGGAAGGTGTAAAATCAATTGTAGTTCCCAACATCACCCCCCCCCCACCCCCACCCACACAAGGAAAAAAAATCTTTCCTCTACATTATTTATGTTTACAAAAACAAGTCTGTTTTGATTCAGAAAGTTGCCAACCTTTTGGCAGAAGCACAGAAACAACTTTAACCAACGTTTTTGGGGGCCTTTTTCTTTTCTTTTCTTTTTTTAAAAACGCCTCTAGGCTTTTAGAGCGAGAGGACTTGCTTCCCGGAAATGTCGTATCTAAAACCCAGCGTTCATGCAAAGCCTGTTACATAGGGTTGCCATATAGTTATTAAACCTCCAAAACATAGAGTATTTTAATTCGTTGATTTTTTTAAAGATTATTTTTATTAATTGATTAATAACTAAAACCATACATCAAGAATATGAAGAAAACACTGTAATGAAACGTCTTCCACACTACTGTTAGCCCGGATAAGAGAAATCCGTTAAAAAAATATATAAAAAATAAATAAATAAAAAAGGAAAGAGAAAATGAAAACCTGGCAACCAGTGCACTATTTGCACAGCTAGCCTGGGAGTTGGAACCTGTTAGCGGGATTTGTACAGTACCTCCATATTCAGGACCTTTAATCTTTATGATCTCTATGTAAGACTTATCAGTTTTTCTATATGATGTGAATTTCGAGGATGATTCTTTATGTTGTTTGTCAGGACGCGTTCAAATCGTGGTCACGCGCAGCTGTTTTTCTATCGCCGAGTCCGAGCCTGTAAAACTGCTGTTTCTTTTGTTATTGTATTTATCGTGTTTCTTGTTTACAGGATGTAAAGTGAGGACAAAATCACAAGCGGGTTATCAGTGGGTGAAGCAGACAAAGAATACATTACAATTAGTAAGAAAGGCAGGTTTAAGACGAGCAGTGAGCTGCTGATAATGAGAGTCACACTGACATGTTTTGTTTGTTTGGTTATGGGTTGAAATTGGCTTAAAAGTCAAAGCCATTCCAGTATTAAACAGTTGCAGTTTTTAAAAAAAAAAAAATACTTTAAATTCCTGAAAAATATTTTCAGTAAAAAAAAATAAATAAAAAAAAATTAATAATGGAAAAATATATAAAAGAAAACATGAAATAAAGATTCAGAATAGAGAAGATGTCTGTAATATGGCCTTTTTCATGTGACTGTTAACAACATAACACTAAAGTATCGTCACTTTTCGACAGTAAAAGTGTAGTCCCCAACTTCCATCCGTTACATTGTGTTTCAGGAACAAATCGCACAGTTTAGCAGGTGTTTTGGTCCCACGTTATACTCTCACGATACAGCAAGGACAAGGCTTCATGGTGTTTACTGCACGTTTCAGATGCCATTTTGACTCAGAGCTGTTTTGGACTGTGAACACTGTCTTGGTTTGCGAAATTAGGATTATTCGCCATCAGAACAGCTTTATAGGACATTTTTTATTTATTTATTTTCCCGGCTCCCAGACTCATTGAAACCAGTGAGGTCGCCTCATATCTCCTGCACTTCTCACACACATACAATATACCAGGCTTTGGACATACTTACACACTGAAAGTATTGTATATAATTGTAAATATTGGTAACTGCAGTGTAAAGTTTTTGAACAATAAATGTGAGCTACTTACGCAAACATTCGTAGATCTGCGGTGCATTCGTATCTGAGGAAATTCTCTACTTGAATGTTTGTAAGTCAAGGACTACCCTGTGTGTATATATAGAAAAAAACATAACATATGCAATCAAGTCACATAGTCACTAGAAATGTGCGATTAGGAAGAATTACTATTGTTTATTGTTTACTATTTTTGGTTTGAAATGTAGAAGGTAAAAGTCAAATCAGGATAGAAACCAAGCTGTCTATTTTTGAGGTAAGTGTACAGTTTTGGTTGCAAACAGCAGAAATGTAACAGAAACTGTGGAATCGTAAAAAGAGAAGTGAAAGCAGGTGGTATGCTTTTTTTAAAGTTTTTTTAAATTATTATTATTATTATTATTATAAACAGACTTGCAAAACATAAATGTTCATGATAATTTTTTCCCTTACTTACTTCATTAACAACAAATGATGAGCAAACTCACACTGTGATATCTATAGTAATATTTACATGAATTCTAATCTGATAACACTTTAGTGTTAATTTAGTGTTTAGTTTGGCGACAAGAGTTTGTAAAAAAGCATTGAAAAGTAACAGGCAGAGTTAAAACCATTCGTAATATTGTGTGGATGTTTCTCTGCTACTGGAAGATTAGTCAGTACAGAGAGAAAAATGGATGCAAAAAAATAAAGAGCTTCATTAAATAAGCAAATGTATAGTGAACCAATGAAGAATTTTTTTTTTCTGTGAAGTTATTATAATTTAAAAACAACAACAAAAAGCACTGCAAAATATAATTGTATATAATATATAATTGTAAATATAGTTTAAAAATTCTGTAAAAGTTCTAACTGATCCAGAACTTTAAGCTACAGCCCTGATATGATTCTAGTCATTTCTTTGTTGTTTTATATATTTTAAAATATGCAGTGCTGTGCAAAAGTCTTGAGCCTTTCCACATTTCTTCATATTAAATAAAATGATGTAAAAGGACAGCACGGTGGTGTAGAGGTTAGCACAGTGACCTCTCACCTCCAGGGTCGAGGGTTCGATTCCCATCTCGGGTTCTGTGTGTCTGGGAATCGGGTATATGGGATGCATATCTGGTGCACGGTAGTGTCTATTTTTGTGCAATACATGTGAGCTACTTCTGTGATTTGTTCACCTCTATGAATGTTTGTAGAACCGTGGTCCATTCATATCTACAAAAACTCAAATGTTCGCAATTCAATGACTACCTGTACTGTGCTTCTATTGTATAAATGTGGAATCTTTATTGAAGGGAAATATTTTTTTTCTGGATTTGTAGATAGAGTCATGTCTGTGCCTCCCTGGAGAATCCGGGTGAGTTTGGCGTGGCTGTTATTGCTGTACTTCACTCAACGGTGCAGCTCGAGGCCCGATCCTCGCCAGCGAGATGCTCTTATAAAGAGCGAGGAGAGAAGAGCGATAGGTGGCAGCGTGGTTCTAAACAGCACGGAAAAGATTCTTGATAAAAAACTTTACCAGATGAAGCAGCAGGAAATGGCGGCACCAGACTTCCCCCCTGCCATGCACTTCTTTAAAGCAAAGTCTTTAATAGATGCAAGTCCAGTCTTCAGATTTCTGCAGAAGATGCCCAAGGGTGTGGTAAAGTTTATAATCTAATACTTATTTTTAAAACTGTATTATGTTGGGTTTTTCATGAATATTATAATATTTAGGGTCCAAGCACCATGCCATCAGCCCTATGGTGTCATAGTGTGTGAAGGGCCTTCTTGTTTCAAGGATTTTTTTTTTCAACATCTGGGGCATTTTGGGAGTCTTGCTCAAAGTCAATAAAATCGGCTGTCATTAGGATGTCTGAGAGTCTGGGAGAGTCCCTCACACAAAATTTTGCTACATACTGTAGCTCATACACACTTGCACATATGCACACAAAACTAGGTACACATTTAGAGCTCATTGAGCTGAGTTGTTGCATGTCAAGGATTCTACTCAACAAGAAGTCAGTTATTTTAGGTCGTTTGCAAAACCCTGCCAATGGATTGTGATGTACTCCTCCTAGGGGATGTATACTATTGCCACCAAACCAGACCAATGTGATCTCGGTACATTGAGGATGCGAAATTGCAGAGGGATTTTTGATATCTCAAATGGGTCAGCTGTGACAGCGCCTTACACTTACACCAAAAATGGCTAATAACTTTCTGGGTGACATCATATTGCCGATCCTTTTTTAAATTTAAATTAATTAATCGTTTCCAGGTGCAGCTCTACACGTGCATGACTTTGCCATGGTGAGAGCCGAATGGCTTGTGAAAAACGCTACCTACAGGGAGAACTGTTACGTGTGCTTCACCAAGGCTGGCTCAGTGCGCTTTGTGTTTTCTTCAGGACAACCTGAAGTGTCTTACTGCTCCCCGTGGGTTCTGCTTCAAACCATGAGGGAGAAACTCAATGCCACTGAACTGGACAACAGGTAAAGGATACAGTACTTGAAGGATAACGAAAAAACAACCAAACATGAAAGTACAGTAGTAACATTTTAAGTGGAACAAAAATGTTCTTGCTTTTGTAGCTTTATTCGAAACCTGACGCTGATTACAGAGGACCCAGATACGGATTACCCCAATCAAGACGTTATATGGAAAAGGTTTGAAGAATCGTTCTTGGTGGCATACGGACTGGTTACACATGCTCCGGTTTTTAAAGAATATCTTTACGAAGGTTTTAGGCAGTTCTACGCGGACAACGTTATGTATGTTGAAATCCGAGCTCTTCTCCCGCAGGTATGTGCGTTTATTCTCCTCTTTCAGGCTTTCTTTTTATTATTTTTTTTTAAGAAAATCAAATTCAATTATTTCTTCTTGGAATGACTCAGACGTACGAGCTTGACGGCAGCATTAACAGTAGAGACTGGAGCATGAAAGCTGTTCGGGAGGTGATCCAACTGTTCAGGGCTCAGCATCCAGACTTCTTTGGAGCCAGAATAATTTTCACCACCCACAGGTTAGTCTTTAATACAGCATTTTTAAATGCCTATTACAGGATATTGCAGCTATTTAAATGCCAGTTGTGTGTGTGTGTGTGTGTGTGTGTGTGTGTGTGTGTGTGTGTGTGTGTGTGTGTCAGAGGCTTGAATTCAACACAAGCAGAAATCGTGATAAAGGAGGCCATGAGGCTGCAGGAAGTCTTTCCAGACATCATGGCAGGCTTTGATTTTGTGAGTATACCCCCAATGCAAAATCTCAACTTTCTCTAAAAAACAAAAAGAAATACACTGCATTGCTCACACAGCTGGCAATTAAGTGTAAAATTCGATATAGTCCTGCAAAAATATTATAATTGTTTTTTTCACAGGTTTACATACTTAATTTTCATTCAACAAAGCTCTATTATTTCAATTTATTAAAGATTGTATTAGTGTGACTCTGTTCAGACTCTCGTAAAAAGCTGAGTGCTGTGCAGGGTTGCCAGTTTACATTTACATTTAAATTAAATGTGGCTTCTGACAATTATGAAAGCCTGATAAATTGAGATTAAATGATTATTGTGCTGCATTCCTTTTTCTTAGTGATGTAAAGTAAATGTAAAGTAGATGTGATGGATTTCTTACACAAAATGAGAACAACGGAGCGGCTTTTGCAAAAAAAAAAAAAAAAAAAAACGTGAATTTTGGATGTCAAAAAAAAAGCCTAGAAATTCCTAATTAATTCTAAATATGCACATAAAATATCCTCCCAAAACACTCTAATTTAATTTCAAACTTAGCTTAATACATTTAAAAAGAAACAGAATGTAAAGGTAAACTTATATACTGTACTACTGTGTCCCCTGCGGTGCTAGAATGTAAAATACAGATGCTACCCCTCCCCCTCTATATGTACTGTAATTCATGCAAGCGTGTTTTCTTTGGTATAAGTACTGTACAGTTGCTTTGTTCTCTCTACAGCATTTAACAATTTATACAGTATTATATTTTATATGGAAATTTAGTTGAATTTACACTAAGATTTATGTTACACAATTGGTAAATTATATTGTTCTTAATAGTTTAGCGTTAAAGCGCATGAATATATATATAAAAACGAAAAAAGTTATGAATAATTTGTGGAGGATATTTCTCTACGGTTTCAGCGGAATCGCTGGGGTTTTTCGCAAAAAAATATTAGTTAGGTTCTGCTAGATTTTGCGGGCGGTCGACTGTATCTTACTATAAAAAACACCAGGTTGGTTTATTAAAGTTGAATAAATGTATGATGTTTCCAAAGTCAGTGATTTGTCCAAAATCATCATGCTTATGATTTTTGCCATAATTGAGCAGCCCAAATATTAACCTTCATAAATGGTGTATATGTATAATAAACATTTTGGTCCAGTGTAATAGCAATTCATTGTATTATCTGTCTAATGTTATGGTTAATATTTTTACAGACTATTTAAGATGGAATGAAACCATCTGCACATCCCTCCTATGCATACTGTATGGCTTTTTTGTTTTTGGGTTTTGAAATGCTATACAGTATATCCATCTAAATAATGGTGTAAATTGAATTGCTGGTGAATCCTATGAGGATTAATAAAGAATGACTGTTGGAGAGGGTACAGAAAACACACAATAAATAATTTAAATTATTAAATAAAAACTTTCATTATTTTTTGTTAAATTTGATATAATTCTTTATCAATATATTGTATTAGAGATGCTGGAATTGACTCAGTTATATTTCACCATTATTTTCAGTGGCAATTCATGTATCACCACTCCGCCTCCAAGATCTCCCCGCCCCCAAGTAATTTTTAACTTGTGTGTTTGCATTTGAGGCATTAAAATGTTGCGATTGCTCTATAATCCTCCAGGTAGCGCTCTTTAAACTATTCACACATTGGCCGCATCTTATGTGGTAGGAGCGGATTATTTGAGTTTCGTGCAAGAGTTTCTTTAAGTTGTAACAATATCCCAATTTAATATTGATTTGATTTCCAGATAGTCATAAAATCAAGATACTTAGGGAATTGCAATACGAATCAAATCAGCACCAAGGTTTTGTGATATCGTATCAGGTACAGTAGTCCCTGGTGGTGCCCATCCCTAAAATATATAAATGTTAATGTATTTTTCTTTAATTGAATGTTCTTTTCTGACCTTGTATAACAAAACACTAATTCTCATGCTCTTAATTTAATTTGTTGGTTATTATTTATTTACTATATTTATTTATTTATTTATTATTATTATTATTATTATTATTATTATTATTATGTTTTTCTTTTTCAGGTGGGTCGCGAAGACAGTGGAAATCCTCTCTGGTACTTTAAAAAGGCTTTGGTGTTGCCGGGGGACCATGGCGTCTATCTCCCGTACTTCTTCCATGCAGGAGAGACCGGTACACCACACATCAGACACCCAAATGCTGGATATTTCTATAGTTTGACTTTTGTCTGATTTGTATATCTTTTAAGTATTTATATACGTATGTGTTCCACTTCCTGTGTAGATTCACAGGGCACAGAAGTGGATCAAAACATGATGGACGCTCTGCTCTTCAACACCTCTCGGATCGGACACGGCTTTGCGATGGCGCGCCACCCTGTGGTCAAAGAGCTTGCCAGGAAGATGGATGTAGCAGTGGAGATCTGCCCCATCTCTAATCAGGTAGCTTTCCATTTTGATTCGGTGAGATTGGAAAAGAAATATTATAACTGAAGCACATGTAATGTGATTGGTATTACCATTTCTTATTTATTATCTGGACTTTTGTAGCATGGTATCTAAATGAAGGCTTTCACACATTCGTTTCTATGAAATCATGCTCACTGCAGGTTTCAGACTTAAAAAAAATAAAAATAAATATATATATATCCAAAAAGTTTGGACACCCCTCCTCATTCAGCGAGTTTTCTTTCTTGTGTTCTTTAGCCCAAACGCGTCTCTTCTGCTTGTTGCCTGTCCTTAGCAGTGGTTTCCTAGCAGATATTCTAGCATGAAGGCCTGATTCACACAGTCTCCTCTTAACAGTTGTTCTAGAGACGTGTCTGCTGCTAGAACTCTGTGTGGCATTGACCTGCTCTCTGATCTGAGCTGCTGTTAACCTGCGATTTCTGAGGCTGGTGACTCGGATGAACTTATCCTCCGCAGCAGAGGCGACTCTCGGTCTTCCTTTCCTGGGCCGGTCCGCATGTGAGCCAGTTTCTTTGTAGCGCTTGATGCTTTTTGTGACTGCACTTGGGGACACTTTCAAAATTTTCCCAATTTTTCGGACTGACTGACCTTAATTTCTTGAAATAACGAGTGGCCATCATTACTTTTTCACTTAGCTGCTTTTTTTCTTGCCTTAATACAAATTCAACCTCTTTGAATGAGAAGGTGTGTCCAAACTTTTGGTCTGTACTGTATATTGCTGAGTGTGTTCATTTAATCACTGCGCCGAATATTATTATGTTCCCCGGTCAGGTCCTGAAGCTGGTCTCAGATCTGCGGAACCATCCTGCGGCCATACTCATGCAAGAGGGTTTTCCCATGGTGATCAGTTCTGACGACCCAGCTCTGTTCGGATCGACACCTCTCTCACACGACTTCTACCAGGCTTTCATGGGCTTAGGTGGAGTTAAATCCAATTTAGCCACGCTGAAAGAGCTTGTGTTAAACTCTTTGAGGTAGCGTACCACTGCACACATTATCTTTTTTGCAAGATTTTTTCATATAACAGATCGCAAAAACTACTGGCCCAAGATATATCACGAGAGGCGTTCATGTCAAAACGAGACTTGTGATTTTCTAGTGAATGAAGACATAAAATCACAGTATGGTGATAAGACTCTTGGTCCCAGTAAAACCCTTATTTTATACAAACGTTTTAAAAAAGGCTGTATATCTGTGAGTAACAATTCCCGGCCGAGGTGTGTAGTGAAATGCTGGGATAAGTGCATTAGTGTGTATTTATAAGGGATTATATAGAGAAATAAAAGGAGTTTTTACTCTCATAATTGCGTTTTGTTACTTGTACAGGCAAAAGTCCCACTTTGATTTGATTGTCCCTTTTAGATGCACCATAGTGTATGTAGTAAATAAAGCAGATGTGCTGCAGATGTGAGAAAAATAGTGACCGGATAGTTTGGGGTCATTCCCGTTTATATTAATGTATTTTTTTTCCCAGTTTTTCAGGTAAATCGGACAGTAAAAACTAAATATTGTATTAAAACTGACTCATAATAATAATAATAATAATAATACTAATAATAATAGATGCATTTTTATTGACTATATTGTATTCAACTTTACTTAAGGCACATAAGTAAACAAGTTCATAAGTGTTTTTAAATGGTTTTCAGAATGCTGCGTATGTCATTTTAATATTCACATTGTTAAAAAAAACATTCTTCAACCATATTTAATGGAAACTCTGCTCTTGGTTTGGTTTGCAGGTACAGCTCCTTGTCTCCCACTTTGAAGAAAGAAACCATCGAGGCATTACTAGTGAAGTGGGACAAGTTTGTCTCCGAGGCTTTGCTCTGAACTTGCTGCAGAAATGAAGAAACACTTTAAACACACATTTTTACTTTAGATATAGACTTTTGAATTAAATTATTTCAACTTTTTAAAAATTTATTTAAACTGGGTGTGTAATATTTGTCCTGCTTGAGAATAACAGAAAAAAGTGTTTTATTTGGAGCTGTCAGTAAGGCTATTGAGCATTTAGAGCGCCCTCTGTTGGACAATTCCATTTGCTGAACTAAATCTGTGCCACATTTCACTCCATTAAAAGACCTTGAGGTGAATTTCAGTAGTGAGATAAAAATCGATGTGACTGACAATAATCAAAGAGCAGCGTTTCAGGACTTTCAGGACTTTTCAAGGTAATGTAATCTAGTTTTACAAACGTTTAAGTATTTTTATGTAGTAAAAGTAAACCACTGCGGACGTGCAACTGATTGTTGAGAAATATTATTTTTCAGTCTTAGGCATAATGAAAGTGCTGTTTAATGATAACGAAAAATGCCAAGGATATATTTTTTCCTTTCTATTGAAAACAACAAGACAAATAATTTGCTTTTTGTCATGTTCCTGAGAAAGCAGGAAGTGTAAATCCCTGCATCAGTACAACAGAAGTTGCAACTTCACCTTTAAGTGTCGCAAAGTGCTGACTCTGGAGCCTCCTTCCCTAAATGTTACTTCCAGTATACTTCACCAGAGCAATGTCTGCACATTCTTGATGTTCAATAACAACAATTTTGGAAGTGGTATCCATTCACTGTTGGGCTTGAATGTGATAGTCAATATCAGTACACAGTTAAGGGATAGTGTAAAACTGTTACATTAGTATTTGTATAATACTGTACCTGTGATTTAAAGCTGCACGGTCACAGCTGCTGTTATAGAAAATTAATCAACACCGTCCCGACCAATCAGGATCAAGCATTCATCTCCACATATCCTGGAGAAAACTACAGCTAACAAGATATAATCTTATCTGTCAAGGTTTTTAATGTTAACTCAACCAATTGGATGTTTATTTATGAAGTATGTTTTTGTTTTGACTGGATTCAAATTTTGTAAATTGTTTGTAAATGTTATATGGACAGTCTCACGGACACTGAAGAGACACGGTGCTTGAAGATGATTTTCTCTGATTCAGCAATCTGATCATTTTGATTCCTACATATTTTTACGCACATTACAAACTAATTTTCTTTTGATTCTGTAAAGCTGCTTTGTGACCATTGTTAAAAGCACTATGTAAATAAAATCGAATTGAGTTCACGTTATCAGTGATGTCATAGTGAGATCACATGGATTTGCTACAATTAAATTTAACTGCAGCACACACCACTATTCAAGCCAATCAGCAACAGGGGAATGTTTGTGTTTTATTCCATTTTATGTTAATATTACTCAGCTAGACCAGTGGTTAGTGTCACTGTCTGGGCAGTACAGTATGTTTACAAGGTTTTTTGAGGGGGCGGAGCTTCTAAAGGAGCATTGCAGGAAGTGTGAACAATCTTTCTCCAGTTATCGCTGACACACCTGCAATTAAGATATTACAATAACAAGGATGCTCAGTTTATTTAAAGATTTATTCATGTTTGGGAAAAGTTTTAAAAATTATTTTTCATTCAATAGAAACACTTTTGCAGCGCAGAGCGATAAAGGGTTGTTTAATCTAAAACCATTTTATCTGCATATGTACAGTACAGTGTGCAAGATTATCACAGACAAGAATTTTCTACATTTGTCCCTGCACTGACCACAAAAAAAAAAAAAAAAAAAAAAATATATATATATATATATATATATATATATATATATATATATATATATATATATATATTTTTTTTTTTTTTTTTTTTTTTTTTTTTTTGTGGTCTATATATATTAGTCCAAGGGCAGATGTTTAGCTCATCTTGGGCAAATTCCAAACTTTAGCATTAAGCAATAGATTACGTGTTTTCACTCTTTCACATTTTCTTGGGATGAAAATCTACAGATTCACAGCTTCAAGTTCAAACGCCTTCATCTGCCACAACGACTGCACTTAGACTTATTTCATTTCATACAACAAAATGTGATGAAATTTCTATTTGCATGAATCAGTCATACATACATGTTCAGTGTAATATAATCCGTGAAAGAACACTGTCCTTTAACATATGTTATGGCTGATTTTCTTTACCTAGATGATGCCAGAATGTTGTCTTTTGCATGGTATTAGTTGGAAAAAAAAACTGTAAGAGACAAATGCACTAAACATTTCTGCAGTTACTTTGATGTTTTTGCTCTGCATGCACTGAGACAACCTTAAAGAATTTCCCCAAGTCATTTTCCAGGGCTGTAGTTTCTTAACACAGTCTAACACAAATTTAAAGGTGTCTTAATGCTTTCTATCTGCTGCATTTATTAAACTGGGCGAAGTAGCTCTCATCAGGGATGTAGGCGTGACCCTCCTTCTTCCTCCTGTGATGGAGACAGAACACGACTCTTAAATTTACAGCCGTCATCACTATATAACAATTATACACACGCTAATTATTGAAGGTACAATCAACAGTTTCGGGGGAACGAGTCTGAGTGTCATCAACAAAACAACTGGTGTCTCGGTTATCAATCATGCATACGGTTAGTTTTGTGTGAAGCATTCAGATGCTTCTACTTACAATAAGGAATTGACTATCATGTATCAAGTTTTAGTTTTTTTGTGCTTGACGATCTGACCGTCTGTGTGTGTGTGTGTGTGTGTGTGTGTGGAGAAACTCTTAGGGTACTAAATTATAACTTCAGATGAATTACAGTAATTGTAAGGATCGTATACAGTATGGTGTTTATCAGAGGTGGGTAGTTACTTAAGGGCTTTACTTCTATGAGAAGTTTTACTGCACCATACTTTTTATTTTTACTTGAGTAGAGTTGTGAAGAAGAAATGCTACGCTCGACTCGTTCTACACATGCCGCTGGTGGAGCTACCGCATGACTTCAATCAGACGCGCCAACAATAATCACATGACTCCGTTTGACCAATCGGCCGCAATAACAATAACCACATGTCAGATGGCATTGTGAGAAAAAATCTTCAGCCTGCATTTCTGGCATCATATACAAAGCGTGTTTCGCTTGCAAAAGAGTAGCGTCATGGCATGAGAACTGTTTTAAGGGGTGTGAATACTTAAGCATCAGCCATAACATTAAAGTGTAAAACATTAAGGGGGGTGAGGTGCAGCTTAAGGGAGTGAATATTTATGCAAACCATTGTGTAACCCTTTGAATAAAACAAACAGTGTTAATTATTCTTATGCTTCTCAGAAAATAAAGTCTGTGTGTGTGTGTGTGTGTGTGTGTGGTACAGACTGTGCGTGCTGAGCCTGGGCCAGTTGTAGGTTGGTCTCATCCATAGCTCTGCGCATCTCCTTGTTAATCTTCGCCTGCCGCCTCTCCTGCAGCAGTGCAGCCCGGACCGATGCCATGTGCAGGCGGCCCTCCTGCAGTCGTTCCTCATTCTGTTCCACCTGAGCACGCTACACACACACACACACACACACAGGATTTATTTTCTGAGAAGCATAAGAATAATTAACACTGTTAAGTCATAAGACAGACATGTTCATACAAATGACATTACTTGCCATCATCATGTTAAGGTTTAGGATACAGTACATCCTGAAGTTCTTGAACACACACTGCATCTACCTACATCAAGTCCCAGATTTTCAAACATTCGAGCTATAAATTTTCCGCAGATACCAACGGAGGGTGGTTCTACAAACATTCATACTGTACGTGCGAACAAATCGCTCATGTGTATTGTACAAAAAATAGACACCGCAGTGCACCAGATACCAGTATTTACAATTCTATACAATATTTGCAGTGTGTAAGTGAATGTATAAAATGTCTAAAGGGTGTGTGCGTGTGAGGGTGCGGGAGAAATGAGTCGGCCTAACAGGTTTCACTAAATCAGTCCGGGAGCATGATGATAGAAAATGGCCGCCCTGTAAAGCTACCTTGATGGTGAATTATCCTAATTCACAGTTCACAGCCCGAAACAGCAAAATGGGGTCCGTTCAAGCGCACAGCACACATGTAGCCTGGGCCTCCCCCCGACGTCTTCCAAGGTTCCCTTTAAAGGAGGTCAGCTGACCCCACTGCGTCACCAGGATTCCCCTCATGATTTGCAGGATAATGCGGAACCAAAACGTGTTTGTTTTTGTATGCTTTACATTGCACATTTGTGCTAAAGACTCACTTTGTGAGTACTTGTCTTGTCTTTTTGCTATCCAATAAGTTGCATTACCAGGAAGTCTTGACCTCCCTCAACTGCCTTTCAGAATTAATCCTCTTTCCTAATCCTGGTGTCCTTAGGAAACGTATAAAATATATTTCTTCCTTTCTAAAATACAGTACAGACCAAAAGTTTGGACACCCCTTCTTATTCAGAGAGTTTTCTTTATTGTGTTCTTTCTTGTGTTCTTTAGCCCAAACGCGTCTCTTCTGCTTGTTGCCTGTCCTTAGCAGTGGTTTCCTAGCAGATCTTCTACCATGAAGGCCTGATTCACACAGTCTCCTCTTAACAGTTGTTCTAGAGACGTGTCTGCTGCTAGAACTCTGTGTGGCATTGACCTGCTCTCTGATCTGAGCTGCTGTTAACCTGCGATTTCTGAGGCTGGTGACTCGGATGAACTTATCCTCCGCAGCAGAGGCGACTCTTGGTCTTCCTTTCCTGGGGCGGTCCGCATGTGAGCCAGTTTCTTTGTAGCGCTTGATGGTTTTTGTGACTGCACTTGGGGACACTTTCAAAGTTTTTCCAATTTTTCGAACTGACTGACCTTCATTTCTTAAAGTAATGATGCCACTCGTTTTTTTTTTTTCCACTTAGCTGCTTTTTTCTTGCCATAATACAAATTCAACCTCTTTGAATGAGAAGGTGTGTCCAAACTTTTGGTCTGTACTGTATATAATATTTTTCACCACTTGTTTAACTATTCCAAATTCCCATTGTTTCTCCTTCTTAGAAGTTTGGGGTGAAACTCTGTCTACATGTCTTTCTTCATTTTCATCCTAATCCATCTACCTCTTTTGTCATTCTTAGATATGCAGATGAGTCTCCAGTCTGTGTGAACGCACATAAACACACACAAAAAAATATTCCCTGCTGTTTATCCTTAGCCAGGGCTTAAACCAGCAAATCAGATTTACGCATATTGTGGCCTCATATACGTAACATGAGCCTCTCTTCAGCTCAGCTTAACTCTGTCCAGTTTTGCTCAGCTCTGCCATTCTCCGGGCATCATTTTAAGATTTGAAGTAACTACGCTAGGCTAAAGGGTAACTGCTAACAGCTGACCCAGGCTTCTTCTCAGATGCACTTCCTCAAATTGGCATACAGGGGTATCTCTTTTAAAGCTACAAACATCGAAACACTTCATATTTTGAAGATCAAAAGTTTTATACAAACTTGCATAAAAAAGTATAATATGTGAACTTTAAGTCGCATGCTTGATCATATTGTTAGCACAGAAATAAAAGACAGAGCTCATGTGTTCAATTTACCTTCTTCTCCTCAGCTTGCTGTCGCTGACAGTTAGCAACTTCTCGGATCTGCTCGGATGTCATGCCCTTGTAGCAGTCTCTGCACACTCTAGCGCTTTGCGGCTTCTTCTTGCACTTCAGCTCTCCATGCAGATGGGTCAGGATATCAGCTTGGTTGTTCTCTTCTTCATGATGACGACTTCGTTCTCTCTGCTCTCGCAATTTGTCCGCCTGCATGAAGATCAAAAACATGGCAGAAACTGATGCTGCATCCAGAAAACACCACACGTATCAAGATTCAATTCTAAAGGCCCACAATGTTGGATAACGAGCTAATGGTTTCCCCTGCACACTAGGGAAGGAGCTTTAGCTGAAGCAAAGTGCATCCTAGTCTTGAGCTGACTCACCAGGGCTCGATTAAAGTCCTTGATGGCGATGTTGGTGGCTTTCTTGTTCTCTTCCTCCATCTTCTGCAGCGCGAGGGCTCGGTTATCCAGGGTTAGTCTACTTTGTTCATACTGCTGGTCTATTTAACAGAACATACCCTCTGTTAATTTAACAGCGCCTCTACTTGAGGGTGTTTGTTTGGTATGAGCAGATACCTCTTGATATTTTTTTTAACGTACAGCATTTTTTCCTTCCCAGAGCTGCAGAATAAGGTACGTTCCTTGTTCTAAACAAACTGACCATAATGACAAATTGATTGATATTGAAATGTTTTGAGAAATTTATACAGAGTATGTTTTAGTAAAACGTTTCATAAATCAGCCGCTACCTGACATCTGGTAAAACACATCTTACCTTGCAGTCTTTGTAGCTCCTTCGCCTGGTCCAGCTCCTGCTGCTGCTGTAAGGTCCAGTCTCTCAGCTGCTCCCGCTGTCTCCGTGTCCTGCTCCCACTGTCCAGATCCTCTCCTACCAACCCGGGCAAAATGGACACACCTTCCTGCTTCTTCAGCATTTCGGGGTCATTCAGGTCAAACTCGCGCCTGCTGCTTGGTTGCTGAAACTGCCGGCGGAAGTTCTCGATGTCCTCTGCTAGGAGACGTTCGTCTGTCTTCTGCCTGCTCTGCAGTAGACGTGCTGCACGGTCAGTACGTATGAGCTCATCAGCTGGGAGAAGGAAGGAATTAAAACAGAAAACTTTTTTTTTTTTTTTTTTTTTGGGCAAGAATGGAAGAACCTGGCCACATCTACTGCTCAGTGACGGTGCAGATTACTGAACCTTGATTGGATTGGATTGTTCTACTTTGAGTCCTGAATTTTTGCATGAACATATCGGTTACTTTTATGGTGAATTCCTCATTCTTTCCTTTTTATGATGTTAAGCAATGAGTGAGAAAATCCAGTAAAAAACAGTAAAATCCGACCATAATCCTTAGTAGTATATAGATATTTTGTGATTTCCTGCGCTAAAATGAGCAATGTCTAAAATCCATCCATCCATCTAGGAACCTCGGTAGTCCAAATAGGGACTCTGAATGTCATGCACACTCACTCCGCGACCGGCACGAGGACCCGGAAGTAAGACGGTCGCGCTTTCAGGAACGCATAAAAGGAAACAAGATGGCGCGTCACATCGCTCAGTCATTGAGTTCAATTCATGCCTTCGCCTATGCGTGAGTACTCACCAATTCGGTTTGCTTCCTCGATTGAGTGTGTGTCGCTAGAACGCGGGTTTATTTGTGTAAATCCTTGCTCTTCGTGTAAGAGAGTTCTGAGATTAAACGCGTGGTTATCCTGCCTGCTCGCGCTACTTCCGCGTTTGGGTCTACCATCCACGCAACACGGACTAACTGCTAAGGTTTTTGTCTTCTCCCCTCGGTCGCTCGTGACAGAATGACTGAGCCCAAAGCAGTAGACCCAGCGGAGTTTATCCGCCTCTGCGGTGTGGTTGACCAGCATGCCGAGCTGATCAATAAGCTTTGTGGTGAAGTTGCTTTTCTTCGTAAGGAGCTCCAAGATGTCGCGGTTTTGCGCCGCGAGGTGGCGGAGCTACGGCAGGAGAACGCGACCCTCCGCGAGGCGGCTGTTCAGCCGGCTGTTGCCACGCCCACCACGGCGGCGACGGCGCCGTCCCCTCCCACCCCCCCCTTTCCTCTTCTGATGTGTTCATAGCCTTACCGGATAAATGGGATGGCACAGATGGGAAGTGCAGTGTGTTTTTAACATCGTTGGATCTTGTGTTTGAGTTCAATCCCACCAGGTACTCCACAGACCGACTGCGCGTTGCACTCCTCGTCTCGCTGCTGTCTGGGCAGGCAGCTGAGTGGGCCACGGCGGTTCTTAGGTCAGATTCAGATACGGCCTACTCATATGGAGAGTTCACCCGCCAATTAAAGCTGACCTTTGAGCATCCTGCTGCTGAGGTGGAGACCGACAGCAAACTGTACCATCTGCGGCAGGATGGGTCGCCCGTGAGCCGTTACACTGCCGACTTTCGCACCCTCGCCGTGCAGACCACCTGGGGGGATGCCGCCCTCCGGACGGCTTACTATGAAGGACTGGCGTCTCGTGTCAAGGACGAGCTCGCCGGATCGACCAGCGCTTGCTTGCTCGCCCGAAGCCAGCTCCCCGAACCCTGCCGCCCATCACGCCCCTCTTCTCGCATCCGACTCACCAGCTTACACCACCGTTCGGGCGTCTGCCGGGTCTCCACCTCCCGCCGTGGTTGACACGGGAGCCAGGGAACCCATGCAATTAGGACGCGCCTCCTTGAACCCTGCAGAGCGAGAACGACGTTTCAGGGAGGGACTCTGCGCCTATTGTGGGTCAGCAGCCCATCATCAAGCGATATGCCCCTCACGCCCGGGAAACGAAACCGAGCGCACGGCCGGTGAATCAGGGGGGCAGCTCACCGGGTCACCTCCATCTCGCCACCACCACCCCCAGCGTCTCATGGTTCAGGTACACCTCCAATTTGGCCACAAACGAGTCCAAAGCTCCGCGTTCATCGACTCCGGTGCCGCCGGGAACTTTATTGACTCCTCCTACGCCAAAAGATTGGGGGTGGAGACTGAGGCGTTATCCCAGCCCGTTCGAATAACATCCGTAGACGGTCGGCCCCTTTCCACCAGCCCTATCACCACCCAGACTCGACCCATCACCCTCACCATCGATCAACACCAAGAATCAATCCGTTTTCACCTCACCTCCATCTCTTCGCCACCCATCATCCTCGGATATCCATGGCTGCTCCAACACGACCCTCTCATCTCCTGGTCCCAAAACCGGATCCTACAGTGGGGGCCAACCTGCCTCGAACTCTGCCTGCGGGCGCCGGCTGGGACGTGCTCTAGGGAGTCCGAGGTCCCCAATGTCGACACCAACACCATCCCCACTGCATATCCTGGCTGAGGTCTTTTGTAAGAGACGCGCCACCCATCTTCCTCCTCATCGCCCCTGTGACCTGGCGATTGAGATCCAGCCGGGTTCCGCTCCACCCCGCGGCCGTCTATACTCTCTCTCTCCCACCGAGACGCGGGCGATGGAGGAGTATGTGTCGTCCGCTCTCCGCCAAGGTACCATCCGACCCTCCTCCTCGCCCGCCGCCGC